>SWBH01000384.1:0-12660 GCA_024195465.1 Aureobasidium sp. EXF-8845 | reverse complement strand
CCCATCAGCACCTCTACCCATCCTCGTTCGCGCGACAGATGGCAACTCGCAAACAAAGGATCGCAAGAAGTCGGAAAAGATCAAGTTGAGCACAGTCGTGCAACCCGATGATTTGGAAACTTTCTACACTCGCTATGCAGAAGTCTGCAAGCAAGGCATGCAGGCACTGAAGAAGAGAGACCGCAGCAAGAGAAAGAAGCAAAAGCAAGGCAAGAAGAAGGCTCAGGACGACAAGAAATGAGTCAGCCTACATCTGGTCAGATGTTAACGAGTAATGACGCCTGTTGGACCCGAGAAATGGTCATGTCAGCACCAACTGCTCAATCTGAGGACGACGCACCGCGCGAGGTCTCTGTACAGCTACATTGACCGCTACTGTATCTACTCTTGGAAGCCGCATTCTACCCTTTCGACCATGAAGCGTGCTTGAAATTAGCGACGATGCAGACAAATGCGAACTGGCCAGACACTTCAGTGTGTTTGCGCCCTGCAAAGCCCCGGGAAACTATTGCAAGGCAGGAAATAATATTCAAGACTACAGTTCGATATTCGCTTCTTCAACCAGCTGTTCACTCCTTATCACTCTGCTCGTTCCATGTTTACACAGTACTCTATCTGAAAGTAACCACACCACTGGAGGCACTTTCTATCTCTCTTACCTGCTCGAATTCTCCATCCCCATTTCTTCTTTCTGTTTCCATTCCAAGCACGCGAATATCTCCTGTCGATCGATAACGTCATTGACATCACAACTTCGATTGGCCAAACAGCTACTTAACTCGTTCAGAGCGAGGCTCAATACTCTGATGACTGTACCACGGCTGACCACAAGGTTGCAGACATAAAGCAAGCCCCTTGCAGATGACCCGAATCCAGAAAAGCTACCCATAGTTCGTAGCTGAGAAATTGGCCGACGATTTGATCAAGGACAACAAGCTTGAATGGCTTATCGAGATTCTAGTTGAAGCACATCTCGAGCGGGACAGGCTCAAGCACAACTCTGCTAGACTCGAAATACCTTTTGGCCTTGGAATGGACACGAGCGACTGGGCAGAGCACATGATCAGAGAGGGGAACATCGAAGCAGTCAGGTCGTGCTACATCCACTTCGCTCTCCGTTTGTGCTGCCTTCAGATCCACATGAATAAGCTGGAGTTTGTTTAACATAATCAAGGTCAGTAAAACGGGTCAGGAGGGCAAGACTATAACCCAAACCAAGAATTTTTACTCAGATCTTAATTGGATCTTGAGCAAACTCTAAAGGATTCGAAGGGATAATGACCAAGTCTCCTTCGTACGCGAAATACTGATATAACTAGCTGTCAAAATGCATGATACTCTCCGAGGTAGATTTACATCCACTGAGAGAGGTCGATTTACAGTGTTTCTGTGGCCATCCTTGTTTTCATGAAGACATCATGCATTCCGATAGTTCTCAAACTACTACTCATTACCTCAAGAGAGAGACAGGACGAGATCTTAACTACACGGCCCCTATGTTTTAGCACATGTTCTCTAAAGGCTCCAATTCATCAGCGCCGTCGACCTTGAAGCCTGTGTCCTTCTTGACCAGGCCTTTGCCGACGGAAAAGCCAGCCTTGTCGAAGGTCTGTAGGTTTCGTTGTAGAGAACTTACTATTGGAGGTGATGCTCTCTTTCGTCAGGACCACCGACACTTCGCCTGTCGGCATCAACTGCCAATTGCTTGTATGAAGCTGATTGATACAGAACAGGCGACACGCTAGTTCAAGAATATATTATCGTGGAGACAACGCAGATAGAGAGCCACAGACTGCCATTGGCAGCGGAGAAACGGCCGAACAGAGGAGATACAAGCAACCATTTGGTGACTGGACGGGACAATTCGGATGCGTCTAAGGATGTAACAGTAAATTGGGAGACATTGGTTGAGCGGAAGAAAGACGAGATTTGCCGATTACGACTACCACCTGTTTCTTTGGATTATTTGCTAAGATAGGTTGATGCGTTGTCATCAAGCATCTGTGTCAAGCCATGTTTCTCAAACTGTCTTGGTCAAAAGCAGGATGGTCCCATGAGCCTGCACCCGTCATCACACACCTACCATAACATCAAGATTTACCAGCACACTCTTGTCTCTTGCAAAAAACAAGATCCTTGATCACATTTCCACAATGCGCTTCCATAAAACCCAAACCTACCTCCGAACAACCCAACACCAACCCATCACAAAAACAACAACCATCCACACAAACACCCGCTACATAACCATGTCCTCAAACCCCAACACCAACCTCAGAACCCACAATCACAACCACACCTCCCCACGCTGGGAAAACCAACACACCTTCCGCACAATCGTCACACAAGAAGAACAAGATCGAGCACGTAGACAAGGCCAAGAAGTCCCCTTTTTGGAAAGCAAGCTGGAAATGTT
This sequence comes from Aureobasidium sp. EXF-8845, assembly GCA_024195465.1. Taxonomy (NCBI): domain Eukaryota; kingdom Fungi; phylum Ascomycota; class Dothideomycetes; order Dothideales; family Saccotheciaceae; genus Aureobasidium; species Aureobasidium sp. EXF-8845. The sequence continues at coordinate 10,244 of SWBH01000384.1, read as the reverse complement.
GAATAGACATTTATTGGATACGAATCATCAGTTGAGGGTCAAGCTTGATGAAGTTAGGGTTTTGCAGAGGAAAGTTGGGGAGTTGGTGCAGGAGAATGATATGTTGAGGTCATTGCATAGGGGGGGTCGTCGTTGAGTTGTGCTGAACACAGTGGATGTAAGTGGGAAAGAGATTGATATTTAGGAGATGTGAGTGAGCAAGATGTGACTGTCATTGTGGAAGATGGGAAAAGAAGATGACTATCATCTGGTAATATGAGAGCTTGCAAACTTTTTTGCAAGTTAGGGAAGTCTGGGCATGTCTGCTGCCATTCCAAGTTTGTTTTCACTCTTCTCTCCCGATTCTGTCACTGTAGGGTCTTTATCGCTTCTTCATCTCTAAGCTTGAGGCGAGTTGATGCATCAGATTCCGTCCTGACGGTTGTTAGAAGACTTGAAAACCATACGACATCGAGACTTGATATCAATGACTTACTAGGAGTTTGAACTCCGCTTCCATCTCCAGACGTCTCTTCGTCTTCAGGTCCGAAACAACCTTCTTAGAGGCGACCTTGTGCTTCTGCAGTTCGTTGATCTCGGCCTGAAGATTGTTGATCTTTAGTTTCAGCTGACGAGTTTCTGATACATGAGTCTTGATAGTTTTTGCTTGCTTTGCGGCTTCCTTGTCATGACTTTGTTGAAGAAAGGTCTTGGACAAAATCTGTTGCTCCATCTCATTCTTCAGACGCTTGTTGTCTGTCTCAAGCTCGCCATTGCTCTGCCTGAGATTTGCCAACTTCTGGATGCTCTGAGAGTTATGATTGATGTAACATGCGTTATCCAGCATCAGGCGTGCGTTTTCATTCTTGAGGCGCTTATTCTCGTCCTCCAAAGCAACATCCTCCCTCTTGCGCTTGCGACTGATGAGTGCCTCCAAGTTATTCTGGAGGTCTTCGATCTCCTTTGCGGTTTCTTTGTCCATAGTGATGGGATGGTTGGAATATTGTTCCTTGATCTTGTTAGCGTCTCACTTGTGATATTCGATGCTGAGAGTAGAGGATGAGGGTAGAGCAAGTGTGGCTGCTGTCTGGATCTTTGATGTGTGTAGGGTGGTTTATCAAGAGAAGATATAGGTACGAGCGTCAACTTGAGACAGAGTAAGAAGATATGATTGAGAGGGCTAAGTTAACAGCAGATAGTGACGATGAAAACAATCATGAACCGACAAGTGTATGTCGATCTTCAGTATTCACTTTAAATCACAACTTCACTCGGCCTGTAATCGGAGTGCCCACGATCCAACACCATGTCTACCGAATATTGAAAGTTCCGGAACATCAACAGGAACTACCACATGTCCATCGACCTACTCTGCATCATAACCACAAGACTATCTCCAAGACATCCACCATGATCACTCCCGCCGACCTCATCAGAGAGCTCACACTCACAAACAAACACCTCATCAAAAAGAACGAGAACCTGAAACTTGACAATCACAATCTCAGAGTCACAAACGACATGCTCAAAAACAAAGCCGCCACCGACCAAGCTATCATGAATGCCGCCATCACAATCAAGAAGCTCGAGACCTACAATCAAGCTCTTGAAGATAAAAACCAGCATCTGAGGGAACAGCTTGAGTTCTGTGCTGAGAGAAAGAAGATTGATGATGAGTTGGAGGTGTTGAGAAAGGATGTCAAGAGCATTGATGAGGAGTTGGAGAAGCGTTCAGAGGAGGCAGAGATACTTGAAGAGTTGGAAGAGCAGATGAAAAGGTTGAAGCAGATGAGTATCCTGGAGACTGTTCAAGAGGATGTTCAGGAGGCCTTTCAAGAAGATACTCTGGGAGGTACTCATAAGAATGTCGAACAAGACTTCCAACACTGTCCTCTCAGTACTAAGGAGGACAAAGAGTGATTCAGGGGTAAGTTTGGTTTGTCACTCAAAGATGATGAAAGCTGATGGACTGCTGTCAGTACTGCTCTGCATGTTTGTGTCAAACCTCTTGAAGCAATCTCTTGATAGTACGGTTACAGGACGATGTCCTGGTGCTGTACTACGAGTTCAAGGGCCAGCTGGATCATGGATGCTTACGATGAACCTTCGGTCAAGACTCTAGTACATCATCAGCAGGTTCCAAAGTCCTCCGATAATAAGAAGAACTTCTTTGCACCTTTCCATGCACTTTCCTGGCTTCAATCTGTTATGATGCCGAGACTTCTATCTCCTCTTCTAGCTAGCACGACTATCGTCGAGACGATCACCGCCGAGACAAGTACCAATCGCTGCTTGCACGAACGCAAAATCAAGTTTGTTTTCTGTTGTCACTTTTCCAATCTTCATCCAGGTGTTCACCACACTGGCCTTACAGATTCATCGACCACCCTCTGTTGACCAACAGTCTTGAACTGAACAAAGACACAGCAACAAGCTGTGTGCATACAGCAAATCGCAATGGATACTGAACGCATCAAGGTAAACAGCCAACTCGCAATCAAGACCTTTCCTTCAACATTCTGACAACGATGGTACCTCACTGTCGAGACTGTTAACGAAGCACAGCGTATGTCAGACGGGATCTCTTGTTTCACGGCTGAGATCTCTCGACTGGAGGCTGAGAAATCTCATCTTATGTCTGAGAAATCTCATCTCTTGGCCGAGATCTCTCGTCTCTTGGCCGAGATCTCTCGTCTCACGGCTGAGAACTCTCTCGTCATGTCTAAGAACAAACTTGTCCAAACCATGAACGACTCACTAAGAACCAAGCAAGGCAGAGATGCTGAGAAGGTCTCGGATCTTGAAAACGACCTTGCTGCCGATAAGCCACCGGCCAAAAACTTTAGAGATGCAGAGAAGATTCACGAACTTGAGATGGAGCTTGACGCCATGTTCCTAGCCAACGAGGTTTCGAATGACTTACTCGATATTGCCAAGGAGGGTCTCATGAAGAGTAACAAGAAGAACAAGGAACTGGAAGGGAGAAACAAGAATCTGGAAAAGCATCTTGGTTACCACACCGACATCGAAAACTCGAAGAAAAAGCTCATCGAAATGCGGCTCAAGGTCCAGACCGACTTCCAAAACTCCAAGGAAAAGATCGAAATGGAGCTCAAGCACCACACAGACTTTAGAAAGGTCAAGAGAATGGAGAGCTCCACGAAGGAACTCATCCAGTGGCACATCAAGAGACTGGAGGGCGTAAGCAAGACTGGAGAGAAGAATCTCAAGAAACTCTCGGAACACGGAGACCTCGAGTTTTGGGTAAAGAAGCGTGAAACTGAAGCCCTCGAGAGGCTACTGATGCTAGATCCAGCTGTTGATTGATATCGTAAGAGTACAAATTGACAGGACGATATCCCAGTGGCTAACTCGTGGATGTCAGAATCTAGTATCGAAATTGGGTGATACTCTCTCACCACACTCCTCAACTCTGTATTGACGAAGGTTGCGCTGCATGGAGTTTGTCAGCAGGAAGTAACAGCTTTCTGGCTGCGATTGTCGACTTGTTCAGCTCGGCGGTGGAGAGTGCACGCTTGTTGTCATGAGGAAACCAAACAGGACTCAAGTAGAAGTTGGTCTAGATACATCGCAAAAAACAAGACCTGCGGATTCATGGAAAGTCGAGATTCAAGATGGCAATCTTTTACCCCTGAATCCAGCTTTGATCGTTTAATGCAAGGCCACTCATTTTCATACACCGTCTTGTTTCTAGTCTCCCGTAAGAGTCGGCTGTAGTCTTTGCTATTCTGTTCGTGGTCGTGGTATGAGTCTGGCCTGTTGAGTGTGTTCGCTCCCATAATAACCATCCCTGCCGCATCCGCAATTTGAATTATCCGCGTTTTAGCAACACAGGTACGCTCCTTCTTGTTTCTCCTGACTCTCCAACACCACCTCGGGTCTTGAACTTCAAGTATCTTCAAAACACACCTTTCTGTTCCACGATGATTTCTCGCATCGATCTACTCATCCATTCTCTGAAGTTGGCATCGGCTCCAAGAGGCGTTCAGACGAGCATCACGGCCACCATCACACCAGCTATAGTTCGCAAATTCGAGAACGCTGTGGCAGAGAACTTGGAACTCCGTAGTGAGAACCAGGAGCTCCGCACCGAGAATGAGAATATTCGCGTCAAAAGCTACGAACTCAAGAGAGAGCTGGAAGAGGCTCACAGACAGCTCTGGAGCCGCGAGATCAACAACAAGTGAAGTTCGTGCAAAAGATCTCGAGAAGTACGTTTGCTCCATTGTCTGACTTCTCTATCTGTGAACAAGACTGATATTCTGGTGACTTCCACAGAGGTCTTCTCGCGACCGGAATCATAAAAAACACACAACACTTACACATCAACCACACTCAACTTTTCTTCCTTCATCAAGCAAACTAATTCCCACCAATCTTTCCAATCAAGCTACGAAAAGAAAAACACCAAGACATCGTCATCATGGAAGCAACTGCCGAAACACACAACGATCTCGTCAACCTGCTCAACGAAAAGAACATCGCTATCACTGAAGTCAAGGCCGAAGCTGCACAGAGTGCTGAAGCTGTCAACAAGATTGTTGAAGAGAACTGTCAGCTCAAGGCCGACAATGAGTGCCTTCAGGCTGAGATCAGAGAACTCAGAATCAAGTTGTGGGACGCTACTGGGGAGGAAGGCAAGATGAACGCTGGACGCCTGCGCGATGTTCTGAAGGTTCTTTGAACATATCACGAACTTCTCAGATGTGGTCGTATGGACAGGAGATGGAAAAAGGCAATAGGCAAGGTGAAGTTGCTGCTCAATCCCAGATTGTCATATTCAGGGGCAAGTCTCTACACCAAGAACAATTCGAGCTCCGAGAACTAATACCGTACACAGTCTACTCTATGTTTTCGGCATGACCTACACTCAACCAACACTACTCAGATTCCCCGAGGAAGCCGCGACGACCAGAAAGTTCAAGCGTCAGAGGCTGTTGACAACATCGGCCCCTGCCTGTAGGTAGCCTTTCCAGAATTGAGTTTCTCAGCACAATCTACCAAGTGTACTTCACACGTGACAGTAGTACTTTAGATGTAACAGGACTAATCTCTAACTGATGCTCTAGAGTTCAAGGGTAGAGCCATCCATGGGAGGTCAGCTACTTGATTCCTGCATTTCGAGAGAGAACGGGATACGGAAATGACTAACTTGGGATCTTCCAGCAGACAAACCGTAGTGTCAGCAGCATAGTTTAATCATTACCTATGAGTGTCACATTCACTAGTAGTCTGATACAGGGATATTAAAGAGGTCCCTTCACTGTCGCTAGCTGTGATCTTGACTGAGCAACAGCTTGTTGCTTCCTTCACTCTCTTACCAGGGTCGTTATGAGTAATTGCCAACTGAACAAAGTGCTACTTGCACATTCACGTCCGTACCAAGAACCAAAATCACGGCTCATACTCCCACCTCCATCGCTTTTATAGCACACACTCAATCTCATACATTCAGCAATGAACCCAGTATGTATATCATCCCATGGCAGAGGTCTACTTTTGCACAGACACACGTAGCTAATCACAAGTCTACCATAGGCTTCCATTGCAGCGAGGGGACGACAGGTGCGACAAGAGCTCACCCAAATGAATCAAGCTCGCATCTTGGAACAAGAAATCCAAGACCAAGCTCTCATCATCGAGACATTGAAGCACGATAGGGAAGAACAGAAAACCACCATCGATGGCTGGGTGAAAGTGGCCGAAGAAAGGTCCCAATGGATTCTGGAACAACAGAACAAGATCCAAGAACAACAAGATAAGATCACAAGACTGGAGAGATGAATTGCACAGATGAAGGGTTCTAGCAAGATACAAGAGGAGATTCTTGCACTGAAGGCCAAGCGTCTTGATACCGAGAAAAGGATCCAGGAGGAAGTTCTTGCGCATGAAGCTGAGCGTGCACAGGCCGATGAGGAACTCAAAGAACGCGAGAGGGAGCTCCAAATGGCTGAGCAAGATGGCGAGGAAGCCCAGTGAGGATGGTCGATAATCACAAAAGTTCTTCGGACGGCCATTCACACCTGAAGTTCGTGGCTCAACTTCATCAAGTGAAGCTCCCTTCCGATTCACCTTCACATCATAAATGATAATCACGTTTCGCCGACCACCATATTCACTCACCCTATTACTTTGACGTTCGGATTAAAGGCGTCGAATTCTACTTCTCTCTACTTTCTCTTCATCTTTCTTTCCTCCGTCTGCATTTGCATCTTCATCGTCAGGGCAACCGCTGTGCCAGGATCATCGTTTTATCAATTCCCTTACACCATCACTGCCAACACCACTTACACTCCATATACCGCAATCATGTACTTCACCGATGAGCAACTGTCAGAGGACCCAGAGATGCGTCCCAGAGTCTGGAACTCAGAGAAAACTTTCGAAAGAGAACGCCTCTTTCTCCTAAAGCAGCTGGCCACTACCCTGCACGCTGCAGCCGACGATCCATCTTCAGCATCCTCATCCACTTCTGTGGTCTCATCCAGCTCCCTTTCTTTGGTGTCGCCAACCTCAACGATCACCACAGTCGACTCTGATGAGCTCTCACGTTCCAACTCTTCAATCTTCTCTTCCAGAACCGGCTCCAGCATCGCTTCCACGCCTCGCTCTGTCTCGTCGTTCTTCTCTCTACCCTTCAGCTCTACATCCCGCCTCTCCCTCGCTAGTTCTGCTTCAGGTCGTGTGTCCCGCACCCCCATCGTCTTCAACTCGCCCCAAACCAGCACTTTCAGTTTCGAGACTGCCAACCCCAGTCCCCTCAAGGTTGACTCGGTCATGGGAAGCCCAATCCGTTTCCGCAGCGCCAGCATCTTCAAACGCAAGAACAAGAAGATCGAGAATAAAGATGCTGAGCAGGACAGCACTCCCGCTGCCATCAAGGAAGGCCGAGTCTTAGAGTACCTCAAGACTGTTGTCTCCAAGAGAAACTCCAAAGGTTCCGAAGTCGTTGTCACAGATATTGCAAAGACCATCGACAAATCTAATGACAACGACAAGATCATCGTCGACGACTCTGATGATACCGAGACGGTCAAAGACTTTGTCAGAACCGACAGTGATAGTAGCTTGGACAGCAAGGGCAAGGAGTATGTGGTTGATCGTCTTGGACTTGTTACTATTCACGAGCCTCAGCCTATTGAGCATCAGTACCGCTTTGTCAAGAAGCAGGTTGAGAAGGCCAGAGCAAAGTTCCTTGGTCAGAAGATTGTGAAGAGTCGTCTGTGATGGTACGGTTGGTTCAAGTCTTCGAGTCTTGGTGTTGGTAGCCAGTTTGATCGGTGGTATCATGAATCGCGGAAGTGTTCATATGAGCAAGAAAACAGAAAAGTAAAAGGAGAAAAGGAGAGAAAAGAAAAAAAAAGACGGAGACTGGGGTGCAGCCGGTTGAGTGATGAAATGGCATGCACATACGTTGACGGTTCTCTTTGCTTGTCAAATCTTCTGTTCACTTGCTTTACTTACAGTGATCTTTATCATCAAAGCAATACTACTAAATCCTCAAACGCCATCGTGTCCTAGTTCCATGATCCTCATCGCAATACAGACCAGTTCCGGGTATTCTTATCAACCATGCTTTGAAAGCAGAGAAACTCCAGCAATGCATAACTCCAATGAGAGAACGTACATCATCATCACTTCCTTCCGAACCTGCCTCTGCCTTTCGCCTTCGTATTCTGATTCTTGATGTTGAGTCTTCTGAAGTTGGCGTGAGCAGTAGCGCTGATTTTCCTTGCTGCTTTCTTGACGAGACCATCGCCCTTGGAACTCTTCGATGCCTCGTCAATTTCTGCAGTAGTGGTCTTGGTGAGTTGTCGTTTACGCTTCGCCTCCGTGTCGCTGTATGCTGCATCCGAATCTGCATCTGACTCGATACTGTCCAGAGTACCAGGAATTTGTGTTTCGGCAACATTGCCCTCGTTATCAGAAGTCGTATCAGGCTGATCAGCTTGAGCTGGAGCTTTAGACTTTGGTGCTGGTGCAGGTCGCACTGAGAGTAGTTAGTATGACTTGGCGGGTGTCTTTATTCTAGACACAACTTACTGTTGGTTCGCTTGGTCTGGCGCTTCAGGCCCTTCTTCTTCCACGGCTTTCTGAAGATACCAGTATCCCTCTCGTCCTCTTCTGATTCCTCACTTTCGATGCCCTTGTCCGGGCCCAGCGGCATTACGACTTGACTGTCTTCGACTTGTACGGTGGGCTTCGTTGGAACATTGCCGTCATCAGCGTCTTCCATCTCACGCATCATTTCGAGCTCTTCGTCAAGCTTATCGTCTTCTTGCTTCCTCATGCCTTGGATGATGCTGCTTAGACTCCTAACAATACCACGCTTCTTGAAGGGCGGTTGCCGCATTCTTCCAAAATCCAAACTTCTAATTTCATGGTCGCTTTCTGCTTCCTCGACCAAGGTGTTCATGATGAGCATGTTGGATGTCCTACGTAAGAAGGCAGGTGTCGAGAGGCCCTTCGCACTTGATGGCGTAGCATGAGCAGGTTCCTCATCCTCACGCTTTCTCTTCAAGGGTGTGGTGGAGACGAAGGAATCGAGTAGAAAGCGTTTGCTGCTTGAAACAGGTGTACGGTCATGTACATTCTCAGGTGGCGACTCGTTGTCGGCAAAGAGAAGTTGTGACGGCTTGCTCGGAGTAAAGTTCGCGTTCGCCCCTATGGATGCGAGAGCGGTACGTGAAGGCTTTGAAGCAGTTGACGACAGGTCGTCGAAGAGACTCAGAATATGGCCATCCTTCTGTGGTGTGGGTCCGAGGTGCATTCGTACAGCGGCAGGAGTTGGTTCAAGTTCTGCTTCCTCCTCTTGTAAGGATGGGATGTTCGGGACAAGGAACTGCGAGTTGGACTTCTGTGGTGTTGCTGCGATTGTAACAGCTTTCCTGGGTGTTGCATGATCTAGCTTTGCTGGATGGACTTGTTGCGACTCGAGCTTCTTTGTTGTCGGTCGTCTTAATTTATCGTACTCTCTATACTTTGCAGCTGTCATCAATCATCAGTATAGAACCGTGGACTCGAGGTCTCGTGCTTGCATACCTATCTCGACATTGTTCTTGATGTCCTCACGACTCGGCTTTCCACCATGTTGTACAGAATATTGTTTTTCCCATGCCTTTAGCTCTAGACGCAGAGTTTGTATCCGCTCTTCCGCCATTGTTTGGCATGAAAGTGTTGTATCGACTTGCAACCAACAAAAGGAGGCTCAAAGCATTTCGGAAGTCGCGACTCGGACGCGCCTGCTTCGCGATTTCGATCGAGTGTGATGACGCGCATTAATTTCGGAAACCTACTCCTTTCGAAACATCAACAACAAACTGCAACTGTTTTCCATTGTCTTCTGCCACCTGGCTGTGGTGCTCAAAGGCTACAAGATCATTCCAGATAGTGTGGTGATGCAGAGATATCACCAGCTTACAGAGCAATCGCGCAATTCGGCCTCGAAGCTTGCAAAGCACAAGTGCGCTTCAATTCCGACGGGTTTGTAATTCGCCATATCGGCCATCTGAAGCGGCATATCTATTCATACATAGATAGAAACCCCCAAATAACTACTTCTGATGGTTTAACACTCTGGAACTATTTGTGCCTTCGATCCGAGTCTATCCATATTGCTCGAGCTTCACTCACCAAGCAGCCCCTCCTTCATCACATCACCATGTCAGATCCATCAATCTACACGTATCCTTCTCCTTTGGAAGGGTTTGAAGGCCTTGCACCTCTCTCAGAGTAAGCCTCGAATACTTCTTGTACAGCGACCTCGTTTTGCGAGGCTAGCTAGCTAGGCAGAGCTCTGACCCTGGCACAGCGAGAAGAACGCAGATGGCAAGTCCTACGCGAACCCACCAGCGGACAAGCCAAGTCAGTCGTATGACTCCTTTGTTCACCCTATCACAAACGACGAGCGCGGCGGTTTTGACGTGCACGTCTACTTCCAGCAAAATGTCGAGTCCGAGGTCAAGTTTGCAACCGAGCTGTGGGAGCGTATTCGAAGAGAGTGTATGTTGACCCTTAGGGCTGTGAAGTTGATGGCTTGAGCTAATTATCTCTTCACAGTCCCTGAGCTGCGCGTATACAGAGTATGGGATAAACCAATTGGCCCACATCCTATTGCCATGTTCGAAGTCAACTTATTCACGCCTGCCCAATTTGGTGCCTTCATTCCATGGCTGGTTATCAACCGTGGTCCCTTGTCGGCATTGCTGCATCCAAACACTGGCGATGATATTCGAGATCACACA
>SWBH01000383.1:0-12662 GCA_024195465.1 Aureobasidium sp. EXF-8845 | reverse complement strand
GGTTTGGCGCCTCATTACTCATAAACTCTTGTCGCTATCGACCCCAATTCCATTGGCCCCATCGTATCCACCCGTTCGCAATTCCTTGCGGTATCGCTTGAACATGCTCCTTCAGATGCCGATCGTCGGTGGGATTGTCGTGTCGTTGCGTTGCATGGAAGCTGCAGTTGCTGGAAAGTGGGGTTAAACACCTACCTCGGAAGCAGCCGCCGACGCAGTCTTGAACCCTGAACCTTTATCCGGCGGAGAAGTGTGACCGGGAAACTTCGGACAACTCTAAGAGCTCTGACTTGAGTCATGGTATCCTATAGAAATGCCACCTGCTTATCTTCAGCCTCCCTCACATCGGTCCTGTACGCACTTTCATCAGCATGCTATCAAAACGCGATAGAAAAACTTCGGGACTCGCACGTGTATCTATATCCATAGTCGACATCATTGGCCGAAGACTGGAATAGGCTCGTCCGATAGCTCGACATGTCCGAGACACCTTTCCGTCGGAGACTCCGATAGCACGCCCTACATGTACCTTGCTCCCCAGCGATTGCTGGTATAGCCCGATATATGCTTCTTATCGGAACCCTGGACAGATTCCTGCTCAACACTTGCGCTTTATACCCCAAATTGATTTGGAGACTATTAACACATGATGTGCGTCGGAAAACTTCCTATCATGACTGCCCGCAAAATTCGAGTGCAAGCCGAGATCTTTTCGTCAACCCATGTCTCTTCATCTTACTCCACTCTCTCTCTTAATGGAGCAAGCTACAACAGTAAGCCATCCAATTGCAAAGATCGTTGCCGACTCGCAGAACATCCAGAGAAAGCTATTGAGGCAAAGACTCTCATCGGACATGCTCTATCATGGGAAAGTACTGTGCGTTCCGATCCGAACTCGTGGGATGTTAGGATACGACGAGGGTCTTTCTTTAAGTTTCAGGACATTATCTCCTCATCACACGTCTCTTATCGGATTTATCTAGCATATCAAAGCTGCTATAGACCGACAGAGAGTTTTCTGGAACTTGATCATGATCTGCAGATACCAACTGTCTCACAGGGTGATGTATACCGGATTGGCGACAGGGTCTACTTTTGGCTCGCTTGACGTCTCTATACCTTGGCCACACAGAGCAAAGTTCCTTGAGCTTTCTTTTGTCTAAGGTTTGATGCTCTACCATAACTTGTTTGTGAGAATGATCAAACCTGCAGCTGGTTTTGGATAAGGTAACATACATCACCGAGCGTTTGCACACAGAACATTCACTTTCCACTCGAACATCAAGGAACACACTCACCCAATGTGCCTGGATATGAGGGACACTTACTTGGGCTCTTCTTTGTCTATGATCCGCCATACATTGTCATGTATACAAAAATGTATACTGCCTTCTACAGTCGCTTTGCAATCAGCTATCCGCAAAGGTGCAAAGAACCCTTCTGATGTCACAGAACGCCCTCTGAGTCTGGACAGAGACTTTGGCGCCTCCCAATCTTGACAGCATGCCGAAGACGAGAGCCGGGTTATTGTCGATTCATAGGAAATATGTTTCGCTCGTGCGTCCTGACACAATCTAAGAGTTTGCGTCGGAGCAGCATGTTCGAAAATGAGGGCAGGGTTGCCCTGCCAGAGGTAGTTTTCTTCTACACCGGAAACGAAACGGATTTTCATGACGACAACGGAAGATTGTAAGGAGGCTCATGCTGGAGAAGTTTCCTTGAGTGTTCGCGACAGAAGATGTTGGAAAAGGCTTGTCAGCATGGCGCGGTCGCGATGTGGCTCAGTCGATGGCGACCTTGGTGTAGCATACCTCAATACCCATTATAAAAGCCAAATCTCCCATGCCAGAGGTAACGGCTAGAGATCAGGAACCCTTCAAATTGCAAAAAGATGCCCGGAAGATGTGATGGTCCGTGAAAACAACCTCAAGCTTCCGAAACTGATCGAAGTGATTTTTGCGACCTTCCAAGCTAAAACCACAACTACACAAGCTGGGCAAAGGATTTAAGAGCCCCTCACCGACCCCTCTCAGCAGATGAGCATTCTAGACAAGATCCTTCTTCATCGCCATGTTCTCGTCAGCAAACATCCTTGTCAGTTTTGTCCACTTGCATCCATACCCCGCGCCGCACCCCGCATACCCACAATTTGTCCCTCTTTGTCCGCAGCTCCGTAGTGCGAAGACGATTTATATAGACGATTCCCATCATCCAAACTCAAAATCAAATAATTCTCCGAAGGCATTAACAATTCCGTCCCATTGAATAAAAAGAAGTCATTTGCCCATCCAGCTTTACTTGCAATTTCCCAGCAAATACACATAGCATATCATAAGAGAAGGAAGAAACACAAGACACAATGGCGACTCTAGGACAAAACAACAACAACATACCGCAAGGCGATCAGGTCGATGCAGCACAAGCTCAAGGAGCCCAAATCCCTCTCCAAACATTCTCGCTGCCGCAATTTCCAGCTCAAGCCGGAGGCCTCAGAGCCCTGACCTTGACCGCAGACATCAAACTCGACGACTACCAAAGCCTCCTCTCTGAACCTTTCGTCATACCTCAACTCCCTCCCGGCATCGAATCCTTGACTCTCGAGCTGTTTACCTTGGGCTATCCAGTAGGTTGGCTAAGTCAACTAGCCGACCGCCTGCCCAACCTCAAGAGTCTGGTCATCTACAGCCAACTCTTTGGCGGTGTATCTCCGGAATCTCAAGTCGATGGTATCGAGTTCTTCAAGAAGTTGCCTGGACTACGCGCATTGCATCTCCTCGATGTCTTTGCTCAGCCAGGGTTCTTCGAAGGCATCGGACCTTATGTGACCTACTCTTCAGACGACGAGACTGCACGCCGTGGCTTGATGTTCTTGGAAATCAACTACACAGTCCAGCACTCTGATCCAGAGTTTTTGGGAAAGATCCAAGCGACCGAGTTGAATGCGTTGGTGGGACCTGGTTTGGTGACTTTGGCGTTCAACGTCAGTCAGGCTGACGTGACCAACGATCCTGAGGATCCGACAAACAACGGCGACAAGGATGCGGTCGAGGCTGCAAAGGATGGTGTGGTTGCGTTGAACAGAACACTCGGGTCTACAATTGTCAAAGCCTTGACAGATGAAGCCACACGACCCAGAGGCTTGCGAGTGTTGAACTCGACACTGTTCACCCTTACCCCGAACCAGCTACGCACCATTCTGGAGAAGCAGAAATCTGTGATGGTTCTAAACGCGACTATGGAGGTCGATGATCACGAGACTTTCAAGAAGGATTTGCTCTCCATCCTGCCATCGCTCGAGTATCTCGAGCAAGTCGAGATCGTCGCGAATCCGAGCTTGCAGTTCTTCCTAGCTGTACGTCCATACCTTACTCTCTACCACCCTCAACTCACTGACTATTTTCATAGATCCAGAATATCAAGCACAAAGCTTTCGAAAACACATTCCCATCGCAATCCGAAATCGAAGCTCTGGGCGGGAAGTGCAAGCGCCTCACAAGCTTCAAGGCCGACATTTTACGCTCAAGCGCTATGCAAACAGTCGACTGGGAAAAGAAGGATGAGAGATGGTCGGGTGGTGTCAAGGCAGCAAAGACCGAGTTGAAGATATCGGAAGTCGAGTAGACATGATGATTGTTGGATGCGAAAGGGAAACACCCACAAATCAATGATGCCATGAAGAATTGAACAGAAGAAACACCGTGATTCTGTACCGCTGGTTTGCTCTCCTCTCGATTGTGTCTCCTTGTCCGTTCTACGAACTACACCGGCACATCTCGTTGTTGGCCTGGGGCTCTTCGGGATGACCCAGGTTGTTGATTGCTGTCAGCTCGTTATTCTCAAAGTGTCGTGGACTTGGTTTCCTGCAATACGACAGCTACCGAGCTTGATATGGCTCCATGCTTGGGACTGACAGTCATCGGCGCAGCACTCATCCTTCTGTGTTTCTGGTATACCAGCCATTGTCTGTTGAAGGCAACGGGTACTGCTCGAGATCGCTGGTCTGATCTTGATTCTTTCTCTCTCACGGCATCGGAGGATCGGTTCTCTGCAATTCGACCGCACTCCCGAGCTTCCAAGTATTTCTATGCCTAAAGATAGAGATTATCCTTGCGGCATCCATACTTTTCTACAGCCTTAGTATACCATGGCCATTGATTGGGAGCACGAGTACTGATAGAACATATCGACTGCTGTCGATATGTTCCTCTTCCGGTACCTTGAACTCGCTCTCCTGCAAGCCGACAGCTATCTAAATTTGTCCGTTACCGTTGTGTGGTCTGTAGTCATCAAGGCAGTGGCTATACCTTTGCAACATTTGCTACTCGACCCAGGAGCCCAAGAGAGCAGGCTTCGTACAAAGGAGGTTTATACCATATCTTCGATCGTTTGTACTCCAATCCTTTATCTGCATCTTCCCTACAGCACAGAAGTAGTTGTTCATATTGGCCGATATGCCCAAGAATTACCTAAGGTTGGTGACTACACATAGTTGTTCGATCTCTTAGCATCGTAAGCTTGCTTTCCTGCACCTCGACAGCTGCCGAAGCTTTATCTGGCTCAAACCTTCGACCTGCAACCACGGAAATAAGACCTGTATCTGTGAAACTTGCGTAAAGCGACCTAGGATGAGGGCCGATCAAGTGTTAGCTCTGTGCAGAGTGGACTTGTCTCTCTTTTGCTCTTCGCTCGGTTGTACCATACGGCCTTATCTGTACCTCCAAGACTCACGAGATTTTGTTTGTTATTTAGGAGCTATAAGAGCCACACCAGGTCATGACTGCTGTTCATTACTTCCTGTCGCAGCACTATGAGATACTTCCTTGCAGTTCGACCGCTACCAAAGCTTTGAGGCCATCGATGCAGCATTCGCTTCTCTACAGCTTCTGTGAAGCAAACCGGACGCTACAGAACAAGGCAGAACCACCTCTATTGCAACCCCCGTTGGATTTCACTCCAATGCATCTTCATAACTTCTGGGTTGCACGAAAGTTTGTTGCTGCGACTGAAAGCGATGAAAACCATGGGAGATCGTTGACTACTATGGATTGCTTCCTCTCGCGACATTGCAGTGTGGCTCTTCTGCAATTGGACAATGATGGAGCTTTGTCTCTCCGGGAGATTAGCAAAGGGAACCGCAGAAGACGATGGACTGTTATTGATTGCTTCCTCTCGTGGCATCATGGCATTCCATTCTTGTGACCCGACAGCTACCGGGTTCTGTGTATTTCAGTCATCCAAACTTAGAGCTGTTTTCGCAAAGGCTGTATCTCTGTCACTTTCGTGGAACAACCCAGACTTCCAAGAGAACGAGCAATTATGTCGTACAAAGTAGATGTCCCTCTGTTCTGCTATCATTGTATCTCCAGCCCTCCAAAACTACACGAAAGCTTTTTGTTGTTGGCCGGGAGCGACAGAAATGACCAAATAGTGTTGACAGCTCTTGATTGCTTCCTCTCGTAGTATCCTGAGATTGGTCTCCTGCTGTCCGACCGTTGACAACCTTGATCTATCTAGGTCTTTTGGACCTTCAGCTATCAGTGCAGAGCTTGTACCCGAAGAGTCTTGGTAGAGTGACCGGCGATGGAGTTTTGAGACATGCACAAGAACAAGGGCGAAAACAACGGACAGGTGTAAGAGCAAGTTCGATTTTTGTACAGTTCTGTTTGTTTAGCTAAAGTCTCTAGCAATATTGGCAGTGGTGTAGGTGAAAGCAAGCCCCTCTGAATGATGAGACAGCAACATGCGAAACGGAAAGAACAGCAATCAGACTCCATCGACCTTGTCTGTACAACCATGTAACACCCAGCAAAAATACAGTTACGCGATGTGACGAAGAGAGCGAGAAAGAAGTACTGCGAAAACATATTGCAGAAAACATGCAAGACAAAGAGCAAGTCGTATGTATGTTGTGTCGAGCTTCGACGTTCGTATCTCATTCATCTCGGCGCATCTCGTGCAAAATCAGATCTTATGACTTCATCATGTCATAGATGTGATGGTAGTGGGAGTGAACCACTAGTATCGAGGCCAGTTCCAGCGCGTGAAGCGAGGAGTACAGCTTGGGTTGCCAGGACGGTAGGTGTATTGTGGACCGGGGGGGAAGAATAGCGTGTCACCAGAAGTGTCGCGGAAGATGTTGTGGATCTGGGGCTGGGCGATACGACGCATGTACTTCGTACGCTTGGGCTGAACACGAACGCGGTGGTTCTCACGAACAAAGATAAGCTGGAGCAGGAAGGTGTCAGTGAGAATCTTCTGTGTTGGGGCCAGTTGATGACTTACAGGGTACTGGCATGCCATGACAGCAGCATCGTCTTTCTCGAAGTAGATGAAAGCATATGCTAATTCCTCTGAAGTTGGGTCAGCGTTGAGTGGCAGTGGATGGAAGAAGAAGACTGACTCTTTTGGGTCTTGCGGACTTCGACAGTCGAGATGCGGCCATAATGGCTGAAGATTAGGAGCAAGGTGTTCTGGTCGATGTCGTAAGGAAGATCGCCGACGTATATGGCGTTGGGAACGATCTCAGGAAGGATGGTGTTGTAGGAAGTGGGAGCAGGCTGGCGCTTCTCCGTTTGTGCGAGGGTGAAGACAAGGGTCTCGTGATTGCGAAGAGCCTATAGTTGACGGTCAGTAACTAACCAGGATGGGAAGAAGTGAGTCGACTTACCCTCGAAGCGATCTGGCAAGACTGGAAGAGTTCAAAACGCATGAAGGCTCCAGCAGGCAGGTTGTACATGGCTCTCTCAGTGTGAGATGGAGTCCAGAAATGCTCGATCTTGCCATACTGTTCGAGGTGGTATTTTGCCTCAGGAACGAACAGATCAGCCTGGTCACGACGTGACACGAAGACAGTACCTGTATCGAGTCAGTTAAGTGTCTTGCAGACAGCGAGAGAAACTTACGAGGTGCTCTGGCATTCTTAATGCGGCAGGGGCGTCCAAAGATGCGGGTACCGTGGAGGAGAGCATTGGCTTTCGCGGCCTCTTCGTCAGTCTGGAAGTTCGAGTAAGCAAAAGTCTCGTTGTTGGCGGGAAGTAGGATGGAATTCTCACCTGGAATTGCACGAAGGCAGCTGGGATGTTCTTTCTGTCGAAGCGAACTTTGACCCAGCATGGTCCGATTTCAGCAAAAGCATCCTTGACCGCCTCAGTGAGATCAAGGCCGCTGCGAGTGCGATCCAGGCTGTTGAAAGGGTCAATCAAGAATATCGTGCATGGAGATCGTTGGCTTACTTCGCTACAAAGATGCATGCTGATGGAGAGAAGAGCGCCTGGGCGTTCTCGGCGGTCACCAAGGTTCCTTTGAACCAGGTCTGCTTGCTAAGTGGCGCCCGGTCAGCGTATGCGACGACTTCAAGCCCGGCCTCTTCGTGCTGCTCGGTGCTCTGGCCAGCAGGGTCGTGTGTGCCATCATAGGCGACGGCACACAGCCCGCCGGTAGAAGAGTCTTCGACCAAGGGTTCGGATTGGGAACCCGACGAGAGGTGTTCTGAGGAAAACTCTGTAGAGACGTACAAGAATTAGTATCGTACTGAGATCAGTAGGGTTGGATTGTGATGTCGATGTTTGATGAAGAAGAAGGAGGAAGAAGGAAGAACATGGTAAATGGGAGTGCAATATCGTGGGAGGCAAGTGAAATTTCCTTATCACAAACAGCGCGTGTTCCATGATGAAGACGCGTCGTAAGCAAACAAGGGCTTGATAGCGGGAAGCATGCCGAGTGGTCGAGACCAAGACCCAAAGGAGTGGTGACTGACTCGAAATGGCCAACACGCGACGTATCACAGCGTGGGACATGATGAGCATGATGGAGATAAAAGCAGCAGACTTACCTTGAGATGAGTAGTCGATGTCAGCATCAGACTTGCTTCTGGCGCGCTGAGAACACATTTCGTCGCTGTTGTTGAACGGAGATGGAGCCATTGATGCGAAGTTTGTCAATGATGAATGAGAAGAAGGTAGACAAGGACAAGATGCAACAGATGCGATGAGCACAAAGCGATGATGAGAGGCTGTCCGAGCGATGGATGGAACGGAAGCGAAGAATGAGAAGTGAACGGAGGTGGATGAAAGAAGCATGGTCTCGGAGAGAGGAAGAGATTAGTTTTAAGAGGTGGACAAGGCAGGTGCAGAGGAAGGAGCAGCTCTCTCGGCCTGACCCACGGTAGGTACCCACGACGTCGATCACAGCGCGAGTATTCGGCTGACAGGGATAGAGTACGAAGGACGATATCAAGTCTGGCTATCGATCACTCTGGAAAGAGGCTTTGATACCTGGTTGGAGATGTCTCCTTGTACAATATCTGGTCCTTGCGCACAACCAAGATGCCGATTGCCTCGTTCGGGCAATGCCGCTGTCGGCGTCGGCGTTAACGCCGGTTCGGCAAAGGCAGAGACCTCAGATGGTGTGGATTTGGCGTGGATTTGCTGATCATGCTGGTCCCTCCTCAATTGGAGATGAACTTGGATACCAGTGCGACAAGGTATTGAGAGATAGATCAAAGCATCAAGATTTACCTTCCATTGGACAAGGAAGTATCTGTTTGCTTGTAGAGATGATATCGTTGACTTTGCAAGCTTCAACCCAGAAGAAACTGCTGCAACACAGTAGCAACTTCGTTCCCAGCCAGTGTGTTCAAAAGACGCTTGCAAGACTATCTGAAGTATAGCGCGGCCACTGCTGAGGTTATGGCTGAGGATCGACAGGGTGAATGTGGGAAGCCTGAACAGACAGCCACATTCGGCAACTGAACCTGGATGACGATCATAATTTTGACTTGGTAGCTGAACATCTTGAGGGATGTGCTCGCTATCTTCTGATTACTATCCGCGTTGGAGCATTCTTTGTGGTGGGAGCTGAGCACATTTTCTTATACCTTGCTGAATTTCAAGTCCAGTCAAGCTGACCAGATTGACAGAACACCAACTCTTTCCATGAAAAAACGAACAACCCATTGCTCCGAATGTAGTGGATGATCAGGAGAGGAAAAGAGATAAGCAAAGAGATATGCACCCACGAACTTTTGCCGAAGCAAGGAGCTTGTCTTGTCGAACTCCGAATCAAGCAAGGGACGACTTACTTCGACAGTTTATATACCTGCCACAGTCAGCATATCATGATGTTCCATTTACCAACAAGGCCTTCTCTCCAAAGGTGCCGCAAAGAAGGCGATTAGATTGTCGGTAGCTGCTCTATTGCATGCTTCGCCGCCTCGAAAGCTAGAGCCCGCTAATCTATACCTCGTATATCAGGTCTCAATCGTCGACAAGGGCTTTCCGCTATCGCCAACTTACGACTCTCTGTTGATATGAATATGGAAGACACCACGAAGTATATAACAGGAGGTGTCGTTGCACGGACATGGGTAGTCGGCGATACGTACCCTATCGCCGCGATATATAACGCCGACATCACGTGTAACCAATATACTATTGCGTCAACGATATGCAATTACTGAGTGACTATAGAGAGAGGCAGTCTCGAATTGATACTATGCTATATTGATTCTAGGTTAACGCTTATGGTAGGAAGCCAGGTACCTTATCCATCTATCAAGAGAGTGGGAATTTTACAAATCACCGTAAATCATGTGTGTATCAAGAATATCATGACTCAGTACATGAATTGGCGGGCTCGTTTTTCCATAAGTCGAAATATTGGATTTGTGACTATAGAGATGCAAAATGGACATTCGACACGGAGTTCTGTCCAAGGAAGCAAGGAGCGACTTGTGCCAAGCAGACAAGGGAACGTCAGAAAATCAAACTCAAGAAACATAATTCGTCGCAAAACATTATCTCAAGGGTTTCATCACATTCGAGAACTTTGAAGAGAGCTTGATCGTTGAGAAGCAGTTTACCAGCCCCAAGTAGACCAAGAAGTAGTGCTCTTGCACTTGCTCTCGGTGCTGTAGCCAGTAGAGGTGTAAGGCTTCTGAGTAGTGATGGTCTTGTACTCGGTAGTGGGAGTGTAGGTAACATAGGTCGTGGGGACCGTGACGGTCTTGGTTTCAGTGAGGTACACACTGGAGGTGTAAGGAACCTCAGTGACCACGGGCTTGGTCTCAACCCAGGTCTTTGTCTTGACGATTGGCGACTTGGTGCAAACCTGTAGCGGGTATCGGTACGGGACTCGACAAAATGCAAGGAGAAAAGCTCACCTCAGTGTAGCTGGTCCAGAGGTTAGACTTGGTGACAGTGCTCCAGATCGTCTTGGTTGATTCGCCGACGGTGGAAGAGCACTCAGTGGTCGTGTAGACACTAGTCACAGCACCTGTATGGGTGGATGGGTAGCTTGTTACACAAGTCGAGACAGAAGTCTCGGGCTTGGTGAAGATAGAAGTGTAGGGAACAGTAGTTGCTGAGCAAGTAGACTTGGTGATGCAACTCGAGGTAGTCTTGGACCAGCCGCCACCACCGGGCATGGCGTTGACCACAGCGCTGTATCACTGTTAGAAAGTATCATGATGTGACTTCGCAGCAAGGTCTACCTGGAAGCGAGGAGAGCGATGATGGTGGTGAACTGCATCTTGAAGAAAGTACGGAGGTAGTAATTGGAAACGAGAGTAGTCTTTGCAAGAAGTAATAAGGTATTCGGCTTGTTCTGGTGTGTGGACTGGTGTTTGTGCTTGACTGATCTGAACGAGAGCAGAAAGCAAGAGCCTTTTATATCTTCGAGAATCGATAATGTCTCTCCTTCCGTTCAAGCCGGACTCAAGTCAACTGGAGACGTAAGAGAACATAATCTCGATGCTGCATCAGGAGACGAATCATCAGGCTGACCTATTGCATGTGTGGAAGCTGCACGCCGTGAGCTGTATAGACGACATCGAAGAGGGGGTTAGGCCACTTCCACGGGACGCCTGGCACACTTCTCCAGAGGAAGCTCCCGAATTCGAACATACTGATGTTGTACGAAGGATGCGCTATTGAGCTGACTGAAGCAGCTGCATATGTAAAAAGCATGCATACCGGAGTTACAGGAGCATGCGATGTTGTGGATTGGCTCGCCCTGCAGTGTACCAGGACGAAATTAGCAAGCGGTCTAGCGAAGTGACGGCTACCTGTTGTTCAAGCCCTCAGCAATGCAATGCAAGAGCATCATCAAGGACCCGTGACTGTCTCTGGTATGGGTCAGAGACGGCAGACATCGCATCGAGGGTTTGAGTGCCAAATATATCCCGAAATAGGCAATATGCCTTTGTACAGAGTCTTGGTTCAGAGCTTAAATCTGAATCTTCAATTCTTACAACGGCAGAGGGAAGTTTTCCTGCAATTCATGCCGTGAAGCCATGCAGCATCGTCAACGGGCATTTTCTCAACGGAACCTTTGCATAATCTACCGCTTCCAAACCTGGAGAGTTTCAACCTGTACGATAATCGGACTTTTTGTCGGACCAGTGATCATGTGCAGAACCAGCCAGAGATACACCAAGGCTGGTGGGCGAGGCTGTTGCTGACACGAACTGTCGAGGCGGGAGATGAGGTTGTAGAAAAGCGGAGGTAGTCGGTATAGCCCAATCTGCCATGCGGGGTGCATATCGGGTGAGACCTAGCAAGGATGATGAGGTGTTCTATGGGGACGGGAAGCACGTCAGGTACAGTACTCGGCCATACGATCCGACTAGATCGAGAGCTGGACGTCGTAGACACGGCATGCGCTAGTATCAGTAGACTATTGGAACCTCGATTCATGAACAGATCGGAGAAATGTGGGAGAGAAACCACAAGCTGTGTACTCTTGACGTCGGTTACACATTGCAGAGGCTAAATGCAAATATGGCGTCCATAAGCTATGCATAATACATTTCTGATTGCAGGGAGTAAGGCATCAGCACCGCGATAGAGAATGTTCGAGGCTGTAGAACTAAATCAACGAGAGTTGGCACAGATGCAGCTCCTTCAAGACCATGACCAGATGTTTAGACATCAAGCTTGTAGAAGTTTGTAGGGTGGTGAGATGGATGAGGTGTTCGGAAGAGCGCACAGGCCTTCGGGCCCTGGCGGCGGCAGGTCCTGCGGAGAAGGCAACAGCTTCAGCAATCAAGGTGGTTTGCTCTTTCTTTTTTTATCCCATTACCAAACTACAACATGGGCATCCTTTCAAATCTACTCACGGGATACTCAGGCACAGATGACAAGGCCAAGGTCGAGCCAGTAAGCCTGCCCGTGTCACAACCACCAGCACAACAACAACCTCTCCCAGATGTAATCCGCCAACTTCCGAGCTCAAGTCCGAAACAAAATGGCCTACTTTCAGTCGACGATGAACTGCGGGAAAAGATGCGCACGAACCCACGAGCACGCGCAGTCAGACAACTCTCGCTCTTCTTCGCCGGTGCCACCTTTTTCGGCCTGAGTCTTCTCGTCACACGCAGAGCCGTGGCTCGGAAACTTCTTGCCGATGCTCCTAGGCAGTTCACTCCTTCCAACTACAAGCCAACCAACGTCAACGGTGGTGTTGAAGCTGCTCAAGCATTTGTCCTCGCTACTGCAAATGTCACCAGCGCAGGTATGATGGCCACTGGTTTCATGATGTACGCTCTGGACGTCACCGACACCGAAGACATGCGTGCCAAGTTCAGAAAAGCTTGGGGCTTCGAACGTACTGCTTTGAAAGAGGCTGAGCAAGATGAGGAGATGGAGAAAATGGTCAAAGAGTTC
>SWBH01000382.1:0-12663 GCA_024195465.1 Aureobasidium sp. EXF-8845 | reverse complement strand
AATTCTGCCTGCGCCATGATGATGTAGATGATAATGCACAAATCACTAGGATCGAGACAATGCTGCATGTCATCCTCCACCTCACACTTCTAGCTGTGACGGAAGACGCTGCCCCAGACGGACCAAGACCCATGGCGGCAGAGGATAGCTTTGTGAGACTGGCTCTAGCCGTTTCGCACAGCGAAGAGAGCCCCGGGAAGACGGTTGTTGAGTCCCTCCTCCGCCTGTCGAAGATCAAGGCATTTTCATCGTGTTCACCCAAGGTTCTGCAAATCTTAAAGAGAATGTCGGAGAAGTGGCCAGAAGAATTTGCCGACGCAAAATCAAGATTCTTGCCTGATGTCAATGAACAGACCTCCGAGACCAGTCTTACACCCTCCGAGGATAAGGAAGCCAAGAAGAAAGCTGCGCTCGAACGCCAGGCACGCGTTATGGCACAATTCAAAGCACAGCAAACGTCCTTCATGGAAAACCAAGGCCTGGATTGGGAAGCAGATGACTACAGCGATATGGAGCAAGATGGCGAATTGATCGAGAAGGTCGTCGAGACCAAAGTCTGCCCTTTCCCCAAGGAGCCATGTATCTTGTGTCAAGAAGATACCGATGACAGCAGGATCTACGGCACGTTTGCTTTCATCGCGCCGAGCAGAATACTAAGACAAACTCCCCTAGATGACAAGGACTTTGTCCAAGAGATTTTGGACACCCCAGAGAATCTTGATCAATCTGCGGATGCCATTAGACCGTTTGGTGTCGCCAAATTTGCAACAGAGACTGTCGAGAAGGTAAACCCAGATGGCTCCAAGAGTACATCGGAGAGACGTGGTCTTGGTAAAGGCTTCCCACATGGCAGCGCGTTCCAAGGCCCTGTCCTTAACAGTTGTGGTCATATCATGCACTTTAGCTGTTTTGAGCAATACCTGGTAGCAACGAGGAGAAGGCACACGCAGCATATCTCACGTAACCATCCGGAGCGACCTGATACTGTCGAATTTATCTGTCCTCTATGTAAGGCACTCGGAAACACATTCTTGCCAATCATTTGGAAGGACAAGCACTATCGTTCATCATCTATTCTTGACCAGCAGCAGCAAAATTTCGATGAATGGCTCCTCGATCAAGAAGCACGTAGGACTGCCGATGAGATAGGCCAATTGCCAGCAAACGTTTCTGTGCGCGAGGCTCACATGGGATACATGCAGAAAGCTCTGGTGTCTACTCTAGCGTCTTCTTTCCCTCAGGCGTCTCTCTCGACGCAGATCTTGGAAGCCCGTACGGTGGACCCGGATTCAGACACGCAAAGTTCTGAAGAAGAGTCGAGATCGATTCTACCGGAAATGGTTCGCAGAGTTGCTGATCAATTCGATAATGCAACCGGTCTGCCCGGGCTAGAAACACTAGTCAATTTGACACCCAGGTTAGAAACTTTGACCAATCTAGCAAGCAGATTTGATACCCGTAACAGACCCGCTACGCCATCTTCGGAACTCAAGAGAGCGTACAATCGCATCGAAGAGAGCTTGAACCCAATCGGTGCCTTGAAGCCCAACACTATCGGGCTCGAGCCTGGCACCCAGTCCTCAACGATTCGCCTGGCCGAAACTCTTTGCAACGTCTTGGCCTTCACTATTTCGAGTACTGAGATCTCGTACCGAGGAGTCGCGAACCCTACGGACGGTGAGACCAGCACATTCCTCGACACTATCTCAGAACAGAGCATGAGGACGTTACGCATTCTTTCTGAAACCGTCCGTACCGCAACTGCTACGGCTGCCATTAAGGGCGGCATACCCGAATATCTGAGAGAGACCAGAGTACACAGTTCCTGGGCTGGTCAGTTGAAAAAGGCCCTTGGCGACTATGTCCCTGGTGAAAACTCAGCACTTGCTTCTACTTCATTGTTCGGCCACGATGTGTTCACTTTCTTTGCCAACTGTGCGATCAACGAAGTACCTATGGGTCAAGACATGCATCACCTTCTCAGACTCTGTTACTCTGGAGAACTGCTCAAAGTCATTGTGACATTCCTGTGCCGCGATTCGATCCACGAAGAGACACAGCAAGATGCTCAGTCAAGCAGTTGGGACCTGTCAGGAATTAAGCATTTCCAGGACTGGTGCAGTGCCCATCCTTACGGATGGAGCCCACACATCTCAGCAGTACGCCTTTCTCAGTATCAGTTCTCTGAAGTAGGATGGAATGCACCAGCATTGAGCAAGCTGATCGATGCATACGCTCTTGCATTTCTCAGGAAGGCATTGTTGTTGACTCACATTCACTTTGGTATCGACTTTACTGGCTTCAATGAGAACCCAGAATTGTCGGAGCTGCAACGCTTGACCAAGATCCTTCGCCTCCCCACACCTCAGGAGATAGTGGTGCAACTTGGTCACGACAATGAGTTCAAGGTGGTTGCTGCACGATTGATTCACAGCGTGGTCGTTAGTACTGCTACGAAGGAGAGACTGCGAACAGATGCACAGTTCCTTGCTCACCCAACAATCTTCGAGCTCGTTGGTTTACCAAAGCATTATGACACCCTGACAGAAGAAGCCATCAAACGACGCTGTCCAACGACTGGCAAGGAAGTGACAGATCCTGCCATCTGTCTGTTCTGTGGAGAGATCTTCTGCAGTCAAGCCAGTTGCTGCATGACGGATCGTAACAAAGGCGGTTGTTTCCAGCATCGCGAGAAGTAAGTCATCTCAATTCTATGGTCTTGAATATCACTAACAGATTTACAGATGTAGCGGCAGTATTGGCATATTCATCAACATCCGCAAGTGTATGGTCTTGTTCCTGCACCATAGTCATGGTAGCTGGTACCATGCGCCTTATCTAGACCGTCACGGTGAGGTTGACCCTACTCTGCGTCGCCACCATCAGCTATTCCTCAACCAGAAGAGATATGATAAGCTGCTCAGAGAGGCATGGCTCAATCACGGGATTCCCAGTGTCATCTCGAGAAGACTTGAGGGTGACATGAACACTGGAGGATGGGAGACACTTTGAGACAGGCATTCATAGCATTACGCATCGAGCAGGAGTTATCGGTTGCTTCCACATAGACCATAGCAATGGCATTATTAAACAACAATTTTCATCTCACACACCCGTTGCTGCTCTCCATTCGCCCCTTAGTCATGTCGTGACTGCCAAAAAGCACACATCGTGTTTTTTCTTGCGTCATCAAACGTTGGAGCTCTGCATCACCTTTTTGATGTCTACTCTCTCGTTCTACCGATTTCCCAATCTACCTCACAATTGTTATGTCACGTCCATGAACACTCCATGAATCATATCATGTACAGAAGTCGTGTGGTTCTCGTGGTTCTCCGAGGAAGTCCTCTGTCGTTTGTTTCGCACAGGTGTCACAAGCGTGTCAGAGGCTTGTCAAAATTGTCTTGAGGATCCGCGCACACGCCTTGTCTCAGCCCTATCTGAGCATTACCCTGATTCTGAGCAGATATGCCTTCGGTACCTCGGATGGCCGCTTTCCGAAAGTAAATATGAGCTTTGCATAAGTCAGCACTGTATTGGACTGAGTGTTCGATTTACCTTATAGGACTCGATGAGCAACGTCCAGTTTCATAACAGTGCTTAGAATTGTGAAGAAGATGTCAAGGAATCGTCATGGTAGAACCGGTTCGGAAAAGTGTGCACTACTCGGTCGTCAAGGGCCAAGCGTGCGGCTCCAACATTCCATAGTGCATCTAGACCCTGAATAGTCAACTTGATCGCCGATTGAGTCTACTGGAAAAGTGTCGGGCCCTGGCGGGACTTCTAGACTTGCTCAGCTCGAAGATCGGCGAACCATCTTTTCTTCGAAGCCTTTGTCCATGGTGTGCCCAGAACTGCGACAAACGCACAATCGACAAGAAGCCACCTCAAATACCATGCAAACGATTCGACAGGCGGATTACTATGCAGGCAGTGGAGAAAGCGGCAGCGCTGGCGCTTCTGCTGGTGCTGCTGCCCAGCACTCATCGCACGCCATACAGCCTTCAAATCGGCCGGTCGTGCCCATCGTATCGCAACCCATAAGCAAACCCATCGAACTTCCGCCACAATACCGTCCGAGAAAGCCACGGAAACAAGTTAATATTGCTTGTCAGCCTTGTCGAAAACGAAGGTCAAAGGTAAATCGATCATCGACATTGCCCTATCGCGATACCCATCAGCGGTGCACATGGCATTTTGCGGCACTTCGGCATCAGACCCAAGCTGACTTGATCGTGTAGTGCACGGGCACGGCGCCATGTTCTCGTTGCGAGGCAGAAGGTAACGAGTGTATCTTCGACGGACGCAAAGATGCACAAGAGCGCAACAGGGAGCTTCGAAATGCGGAAAAGGCCTTGACGAAAGTGTTTCGCGTGTTGAAGAAACTCGAAGCCGGAGATTCGACATCGACCGCTGCGTTCTCTCAGATCAGACAGTTGGCACAGAGCAATACCGATTTCTCTGCGTTCGCTCGTGAGCTCTTTGATTTGGACGAGAAGACGAATCACGATTTCGACTTTGCGGACTTTGATGATTCGGGTTCTATCGTTCCAAAGCTGGAAAGCGAAGCTCAAGATTCAGCGAGCTGGTTGAACATCTCACCAGCACAAACTGGTAAATCAAATACCGTATGGCGATTTAAATGCTGCTTACCAAGAAGATGATCACTGACAATACCACAGCCGCAATCGTCGAATGAGAGCAAACACAGCCCGCCAGAATTTTATACAAATGAAACTGGAATGACACATTTACGGAAAACTTCTGTCAGCCCGTATCAGTTTGCTGGACGAGCGGATACAGGCTTCAAATCAGATTTCGGCAACTTACCTTTTTCGAGCGCCATCAAGGCTAATGGCTATCCCGCACATATCCAACATCAACAACTGCAGAATCTGAGCACCAGTGCTGAATATAGCATGCTACCACTTCACTCGAATGAACATGAGGCAGTCCTGGGCAAAGCATACCTCAGCTTTAGAGATGCAACACTGCAGATGATAGCTGATGGAATGAACGCCCGTCAAGTCCTTGGATCACCAGATTACGTCAATCTCGATCTTTTCTTCCGCGAACGATTGCCCACGGATGGACATTCAGTCGATACTTTTGTCTGCGAGATCCTGAAGAGTCTTGCGAATCCAGATATATACGCAAAGCTGGCCAGTTTGGTTCTTCTAGGACCGTTGATGAGGGTAAGGCAGTCACGCTTCCTTTCATATTTTCACGCACTGACAGGATATAGTGGATTCTGTTTCCCACATCCGAACATTATCGAAGGATACCAGCACTTATGCGACCTTTGCCCAGTCAGAGGTTTATACCGCACAGCCCAGCTCTAGATCTCGCACCTCAGTAAGCTTCATATCAATCACCTCTTTTTCGCCAGTTTCACCACTAACAAACTCCTTCTCAGCCCAGCAATCCGCAGCGTACTAATGTCCGCTTTCAACAAAGAATGGTTAACACCAGACAACCAAATCATAGCAGCACCAGTAATAAATTGGCCCTACGAACTCGACAAAGCTGTCATTCATGATCCAGTAGCTGGATGTCTGCGCTTTACAAAACAATTCGAGGACCATGTCTGCGAACCAACGAATTGGACCTTTTCGAAACATGCTTTGACAGTGTTTCCAACTTTGCGGGAGCATGGTGCTATTATTGCTCCTAGACCTGGCGAAGATTGACGCTGTCTCATGAGTGGAAATTTGGAGACGGGAACACGAAGATTGAGGAATACGAGAACAAATAACGGCCGGTAACGATACTTTGAGAAGAGAGGATAGCGAATTCAGCGAGAACAAGCGATGTTACGACACAGACAAGCAGAGGGGAGAGAGTATCAAGCAAAGATTATCGGCGAGATCTTGAAAAGAACAGCATCTTAGATAGCGGGGGCTAAACATTTCGGGATTCGTGAAGAGAAATATATACACTTATAATATCTTTTTATTTTATCTTATATCACATTATTATCCAAGTATCAAAACACTCAAAAGCCAAAACCTTCTCTAGAGGCTCACAGAGGAGAGCTCAAACTACACTGAAAAGGAAATAGCTAGTGGTGTGAGTAAAGTCCCATCTCTTCCACCTTCACAATATGACGAAGGCGCTTAACCTCGAGAAGATGTCAGTACTACCTCATCCACCAACGGAAAACACCACATGAGACAACGCCTCAATTCCTTTCCAGGCCAGAACATCAGGCGGACCTACCACCGTATGAACCAGCCATATTTTCCTGTTTGTTTTTTCTTCTTCCCTGCCGCCGATGTCTCTTGTATGACCGCAGGCGGGGCAGCGGAGACGGCTGCGGTGAAGGAAGCAGCGGACCTACCACCGTTGATACCCTACTGATCGTCTTTACGAAAGGCACTAATGAAAAGCACAGTCTAGCACGGGTGAATGTCACCGCAGGAAACTACTGCTATCCTTTACTATAAACTGCATATGCTCGCATGGTCCCGTGTGTGCTTCATCAATCAACGTAGAGTATGGATGTGAATGGGCATACTCTTGTTATGATCAACAATGCTCCGTACGATACAGTGCAGACATTCTTCCGACGGAACAACTATTGCATGACCAAGGATGTATCCTTGACCAATCGTACCGCAAAGGTCTGCAATACAAAGGTCCATTGGCTGTGCAAAAGCTGTCTAGCCAATCAACTCCATGAATTTGCGTGCTTTAATGCGCACTTGCTTTGCATGACCGAGGTGAAGAATACCCTGTATTTACCGGCTGGTAGGAGATGGGTCCGCTGGGATTGGTAAACGGCTACGAGTGAGGGGTTCGATTAAGGGGATTGTGGGAATCGGGATTGCCTCGTGGGCTTGACGTGATTGCCATGGGTATGACTTTTGATGCCATGGATGTTACTTTGTGATGCCTGTCTGTGAACTGGAATGTAGGGCAAGAGGGTTGAGAGCTTTACGGCGTGCAAGTCCGTGATCTATGGGATTTGGAGGAAGATGTTTCGTGTGTTGCGGAAAGAGATCCGTGATTGATAGATGAGCAACCAAGGGGGTTATCTTGTGTTAGCTTCGACGGAAGAGGTTGATATCGTGTTTAGTTGTTCACAAATACATCTTTCAAAGAAACGATTATACTCGTTTCGCGCCCTCTTCAGAGAAGTGTTTAATAGATTGATGGGCTTGCTTCCGAACATGTGTGAGAGATCCTTCGCTTGTCTGGTGGCATGTATTCCAAACCAGATAGCTAGTCGGATCCTCTATAAGGACTCCACTTATCGACTCCACCATTATACGGGTCGCAGACTCAAGTACGGAGCCATGAGAAGAGATAGAAGTGTTGAGCAGCAGGCAGTACGTACATCTCGTCTGTGAAAAGGCCCGCCAAACAAATGCTGGCAAGTAACCTCGAAAGCTACATCGAGTCATGTCTATTCAAAGTCGCCTGAGTTGACTTACCAAGCAAGCTGTAGATGCATCGCTTATTACGCTAATGTAAGTATAAGGCTCCAAGAACAGACCACAACATGGCAATGAGGGCCGGTGAGAAAAAAGCGGAGCGCGTCATCAGCGGACCGTACTCCGTCCATCAACCTCTTTCCTAATCTATTGCTTCTTTTCTCGCACTTCGTGTGGTCTGATCGCCATGGGCCATGGCTTTACCGAGTGTCGATAACAGTCTTTGCGCGTGAAGCAGCTAGTGCTGCGAAGGATGAGAAGGCGTGCTTGGTGAGTGCCTGACCCCTGGGGGTGGATACCCTCAAGCGCACGTCTTGACGCAGGATCTTTCAGCGAGTTCGTGATCGGATACAGCAATGCGCTGTAGCGCAAGATGGTCGACATTGTCGAGCAATACCCCATATGTGTAGGCATTGGTGTCGATCGACATAAAGACCTGTCAAACATTTGAGAAGCTGCATGCATACAAGGAGAACAGGGGGGAAAAGTGTCGCAGAGTGACTGACAGGAGAAAGTCTTTCCTCGAACTTGAATTGACCGTTGAGGTCTAGTTATGTAGGGATATACTGACCTGTGCGCGCCAGGCAACGGTTGCCCTGATTAGCGTCTTCGCCATGCAGGAGCAATATGTAACCGCGACTGACAAGACGCAAGCCGATGCAGCATGGCAACCATCCGGCGCGGTGGGCCGTCGAGTCTGCCCTGATCGAGTACTACCGACGCTGCACGTACGCTCCGGTAACGTTCGATACGAACCTGTCCGACTCTTGGAGACGCGAAGTCCTCCCCGGCTCCAGGAAAGGTAGAATGGGTTCCATGCACCCAAACGATTGGGTATGATATCATATGTACGTTGACCTCTGCTAGGTTCGAATATCTATGCTCAAGCATAGTCAAAGAAGTGTACGGCTGATGCTCCGATGACTTGGCCAAGCAGCATATGTCGACATGTGTTGAGCAGATGATGGGCCGTGATGACATCTTGATATGAATGGAGTTGACTTGGTCGAGACGAGTGTGTCGGTTGAGGTCTGTTCCTGCAGAGAGATACGAGAGGAGAGTGTGGTAACTGACTAAAGTCATGGTGGTGCTAATCAGTCATTGACAAGGTCTGAGATGGCGAGGCGTCTTTTTGGCGAGTTGGACAGCTCGGGAACACTCTCATTACTGCCAACACTATGGTCGTCTTGGCCATTCATGAGGTTGACTCTGTGGGTGATGTCGCGAACAGAATCGTGGTCGGCAGTAGTAGAATCGGAAGGATGGTTGTCACGGGCACTCCGACCCCAACTGAGTAGGTCTCCGTCTTTGACAAAGGCAAGCGTCGACGATGCGTCTCGCGTCCTGCGCATATGGTCGAGGATAAAGATGGCTTCTGGACGTGAACGATCCATCAACATCTGGACCAGGTCGTTGAAATCGCGCGATTCGAGTTCGAGATTTTGGTACTTTCGCTTGATGGCAACCATAGGCGTAGCATCTGGATCGGCCGACCAGGTACACTCAGAGTTCTTGGAGGCGCATACCGTACATACTGGACGATGGCCGTCGCACTACGCAAAGGTCAGCCTGTGGATTCTGGATACGAAGCTCATCTCTTGGTCGTCGACAGCAAGTTGATAGCAGTCAATCCCCGCAACGTACCTTGGTCTTTCTCCGACGACAAGCATTGCAAGCAACAGCTATCTGCTGTCGCTTGGCTTTACCCCTGGTCGGTGACTCTTCTTTGGCCGACCCCGAACTCCCTCTCAAGCTCGAGGCCTTGCCCCGAGAGTGGCCGTCCATCTCTAGGAGATGTGCAAGAGAGCCGACGACAGGTTCAGGTCCAAGACCTAGACAACAGGCAAGGTCGGATTGGAGCTTGTGAAGTGACTGATCAGTCGAATGATGAAACTTTGAAATCAACAACAGACGTGTTCTGATTACGCGAAATGCCGGAAGAGCGAGCCGTGGCCGAGATGGATCTGCTCGTGTCTTTTCAACGAAGCTGCGGTTTTGGCACCAAGAAGGAGCAGGACACGGCTGTCAACACCTAATATAGCTACAGAAACAAGACCGGAGAAATCGCAACGATGAGATAATGCATCATCATGGCATTCTTGATTGTGCTTGGTAATTAGCATGCTACAAATACGCGAAGCGCTGATTCCTGTCGAGGAGGAGGCCGCTCCGTTGAACCATGAATTCACGCCACGATACAAAGCGTTGAGCCGCTTTACCGCCGTCCAAGTGACACAACTGCTCCCATGTTCACCAAATCTCGATGTCGATCTCTCGCACCTGGTGCCGCAGGTCCGCCGTGGCAGCCGCAATATGCAGTGGAGATCGCTCCGACACACACAACAGTCAAGACGCTCCCGGCTCCGCTATTAGACGCCTATCGCATCCATGTTGGGTAATTCCATGAAGAAATTCTGCAATACAGTCCGCAATCCATAAAAGCCATCATCCTTGCAGCCGTGCTTGCCTCTGTCTCTAATGGAGATCTACTGCAGGCACGTCCACGCTCAGAAATCCACTCCTTCCCCATTCTCTTCGCGCCCTCGCTTCTCAGCAGCTCGCTCATCCTTCATGATCGCATTTACGTGATCTCTGAACAGCTCAACATACGGCTTGAGGCTCGTCTTCTGCCAATCTTGAACCTTGTCATCGGTGCCCTGCCACGAGTCGATCTCAGATAGCAATTGTTGTACAGTCGGGACTTTCTCCGGCTCGAAGTCTTCAAATTGGCGAATGTCGATCGGGACACATACTCTGCCTGTTCCCGGATGAATGACGAACGGACTCTTGAGTAAATGGTTGAGCTTCTTTGAAACCTCGGCATCGAGACGTGGGTACGTGTATTCCAGACGGATGTCTTGTTTAGCGTGTACGAGCGTTTCGGGCGTAAGGTTAGAGAGAGATCCAGAGACAGATGCGACAGCATCAATATCGGCCCATTTCTGTGTACTGCTGCGATGTGGCGTGCTGTCCCATTTCCTTTGCAATGCGGCTGTGAGGTTCTTGTCTGGTATGAGCTGCAGCAAGTGCACTGCCTTTTCTGGAGATGCCCAGGGATCCTGCTCTAGCAACACATCTGTCTGGAAATAGCCATTCAAAATCTTCAAGCTGCGACTGGGCTCTGTGTTAGTATTCGGTGAAGCATCAATCGTTCGGATTCGACTTACTCGACATGTGGATGCAAAGGTCTCTTCAGGTTCACCTTCTTACCAGTCTTGTCACCTCCCTTGAGAAGTTCGAGGTAGCCGGCGATTGACCTTCGCTTGTTATCATCCATCTCTCTCGCTCGCTTGTCACTGATCCAAGCGTGAGCACCACGTCTACCAGAGTAGACCCACATAATGTGCTTGAAACCAAAGTCGTCTCTCAATGCCTTGTCTATGACCTTGATGGCCATGGTTATGAACTGCCAGCATTTTTGACAAATGTTTGCTCCGGAACAACATATTCTGATCTCATCGTAATCGGTCATATCGATATCAAAGACCAGCTCTTTCGCCAGTGGACGGAAAGCGCTTGCATTGCGTAACGTCTTTCTGTCTCGAGGGTTGGCTGAGTATACAGGACCAATCTCGAAACGAGTGGGTGTGAGCTGGATGCATTGCTTGCGTAACTCTTCGGCCGAGTTGAAAGATTGGTAACGGATATAAGCATCGTTGGGCAAGACAAAGGCCAATTCGCGGTTGCTGAAGTCGGTCGTCGTGGTCGGGGAGTGGTTCAGCCATTGGAAGAGATATTTGAAGGGGAACAGCCTCTGGTAGAAGGCGCGTAAGACTTCTGCATCCTTGTTGCTGTTGGTAGTTTTTCTGTACTGCCTTTAGCCCTATATCTACAAAACGATGGGTCTCGACCTACGGTTGTGGTTGTGAGGAGGCTTGAGTCTTGGTCTGAGCACTTGACGAGAACTCGTCGTCATCGTCCATATCATCATCGTCGAACATGTCTTCTAGAGATGCCTTCTCGACTTCGGTGACTACGGGTGCTGGTGATGATTGAGTCGTCTCATTTTGCGATTCTGCTTGCTCGTCGAGAGCGCCAGACACAGCCTCTTCCATGACTGTGTCGTCGACAGGCGGCGACGATGGTGGGTTCGGCGATTCCGCGTGAGGCATCTTGTTCTGTAGTATATTATGGTGTTTCTAGGGGAAGTGGTGTTGGTTCAAATGGTCTTGATTGTTGACGACACGCTCGTGGAAAGGTAGACGCGCCACGCGTTTAAGTGGCTTCTCTGCATATTTGTGCACAACTATATGCATCAGAAACTGATTGATCTTGTGCAACCATGGAACATCAGTCTTTCAACGAACCACACTTTCATTTAGAAGTTTGAGTATCCTAAAAGTATGCCGTTCCTTTCATCTGTAAAAGATCTGATGTTCTCAACCGGATCTCGACAGGAAGTTGCTCAGTGCATGTAGTTCTGAGCTGGCTCTTCGTCGTTGCTTCCTCACGACGTGCTAATCTTGCTGTGCGCACCTTCCTTAGAAACAAATGGCAAGTTAGACCCCAGCAC
This sequence comes from Aureobasidium sp. EXF-8845, assembly GCA_024195465.1. Lineage (NCBI taxonomy): Eukaryota > Fungi > Ascomycota > Dothideomycetes > Dothideales > Saccotheciaceae > Aureobasidium > Aureobasidium sp. EXF-8845. The sequence goes on along the minus strand of SWBH01000382.1, from coordinate 714 downwards.
GCGCTTACCAAAGCCCTTGCGGCGCATGTGTTTTCATCTATGCTCTATATCCTCCACTCCATCAACCAAGACAAGTTCTCCGCTTCGTGACCTCTTTCCATGGCGAACCTGGACCTCGTGCCCTTCGCAGGCTATATCAGTGATGATTCAGACTTCCTTGGTATGCTTACATTCCTGCATCACTTCAGTCGTGTATGCTCATAGAGACATACAGGTTCGATCAGAGTACGCAAAAAACTCCAGGCACGCGGCAGGGAAACCAGTACAAAGCAGCTTCTCCAGCGTTGGAATGAGGGTCAAGCAGCCCATCCCGTCGCGCATCTCTCTACCACATCCTTGGAGACTGCTCCTCAGACACTCTACATCAGACTCGAAGGTGTCTCCACAGCTCGACAACTGATCGAGACTGTGGATGAGTTTCTCAAACGTCTTCCACCAAGAACCACTATCAATGCCTCATGGATCTGGATCACATGTCCTATCCTCAAGGGCAAAGGAAAGACAGCCGAGTCTCGTCATCCTCCAGAGCTTGAAGAGTCGCCAGAACAGCTGATGGACCGTGCCAATGCTTTGTTGAGCCAATTCGTTGCCGAGAAGGAGAGAATCGCCAGCGCTAATCCAGACTCAGCACAGTCAACTATCACCAGAAAGTTGGGACCCTTGCGAGAGCAGCTGAAAGAAGACATTCTCGATCTTGCGGTAGCCAGTGGAGTG
>SWBH01000381.1:0-12708 GCA_024195465.1 Aureobasidium sp. EXF-8845 | reverse complement strand
GTTCATTTTCCTCCATGATGGGCGATACCAAGGGAAGTGCTGAGGCAGGAGCAGGAGCGGGAGCCGACGAGTCCATCTGAGCCATGTCCGACGCCAAGAGAGGCGAGGTGCAGCTGATTTTCGACTATAAATCTGTTTTTTGCTCTCTATAGTCTCACAAGCTGCTGCCTAGAGCGATTTTCTTGGTCAATCGCTCTGTCTTATGTCGCTCTCGTCGATTCAACTTGTTGGAGCTGATCCCGCCTCAACTTGACCACTTTCCTTATAGGCGCCGCCACACCGACCAATAGGAGTTCCCAAACGGGCTCATTCGCGCTAAAAGGGCTCCACCGCACAGCCACAACCATGTCACGGCAAATGCACTTTCACATGTCAACACATCTCATTCTTGAAACTCGATCATGCAACAAACGAACTGCCATCTAAGCAATCATCTTCTCAATACGTGCTGTTCTAAGGTACAATCCGTGTGTCAGAAAAAAACATTAACAAGCGTTTGTTATGCAGAGGAAGGCTCCAAGAACCAAAGCGCCAGTGCTGAACAAAAAACCACATACAGGAGCAAGAGTCTCTTGCGTCCTCGAGATTATGGATGACGGACCGCAGCACGAGGCTCCTTAGGCCTGCGCTCCCACAATTTGTACAGAAATCGGTCGGCTGCAAACGCATTGGGCATCAGTTTGGAGGCTTTGTACCGCAAACACCGACAACAAACAGCTGCGTGTGAGCATCTTCTCTCGCAAATATCTGCTTGAAATGTTGCCCTTGCATGAACACACACCTCCAGCAAGATGTCGTCCACTCAAGGAGTTACCCTCAACAACGACAGAGAAACGATGACGGATCACACCGAGCAAGACACCGCCGCCCAGCAAGACACCGCCGTCCAGCAAGACCAGAGCACCACCGAGTCGTCAAATCTCCCGCGGTAGGAGCTACAACTTTTCCTGTATCCTCCATGCAGCCAGACTGACTCTTATCCAGGGGTGTGGCTGTATACCAGATCTTCTTACAATGGCTGTATGCCAGACATCGCGCCAGCATCCGCGCCAGCATTCGCGCTAGCACCTCCACCAGCACTAGGTTAGTTCACGGCTCGCCCTAATGATGAGCAATCACTGACGATATATTGCAGCCATATGGTTTATGGACGACGATCTGATTACGAATCCGTCTACATTGGAAGAACCATTTCCGTCTTCCGCCGCGTAGACCTCCACGAATCCACTGATAGCACATACCGCAGCCATGACAATAACCAGGACGACAGCGATGACAACGACTCCTTGCCTGATCTTGTGGAAGCGCCACCCATCATCGTTAGGGACTGCAAGCCTCGTAGCCATGAAGAGCATTGAACGGTCACACGCTGCTTGGAGATGGTGGCGATGGATAGATTTGTTGGACATTGCGGAATATACTGTCGTCGGTAGTTTGCACAGCTTTCAATGATACTACCTAGCTGTGAATGGCGAATGATTCTCTCGAGAATGGCTCAAAATATAGAAGGCACTTGTCGTTGTAAATGAAAACAATTCGCGGCAATGTCTCAACATGACCACGTAGTTAGATGGCTCCAGTAGAACAACATCCGGCAGAGTCTCAACCCAAGTCAACTTGCGGCTTAAATTCCTGGAGAAAAATGGTGGCTGCAGCAGGAGCGACAAGCTACCAAGCAGAAGTGTAATATGGAGTAGAGCGTTCCAGAATGCAACGTTGTTTGCGCTCTGTCTTTGGTAATACGGTAGTTATGGTTGAGCCAGCCGGCAGGAATGATGGTGACGCCGCCGAGGTGAGCGATGTAATCACTACAGATTGTCAGTGAACGACAATCAAATCCTCGCCTATCTGTTATTTTTGCTTCATATTAAGGATCGTAATGAGTAGCGGAATTGCACATGGAGATGAAGGATGTGTATTGTATATGTCTATCTGTCTCTTCATCTCAGTCCTACCTTTTCTAGGAGGAGAAACGGATTGGTGAACAAAAGAAATCATGGCATTTCTGAAGGCAGGAACGCAATCGTAAGCAAAGAGAATCGATGTCTCTGGTAGGCAAAGATATCGGAAGAACCAGAGCAAAAGTTGTTGATACAGTCGATGCAAGAATCTGAGAATGTCCCTTCTGCAGTGTGTGACTGAATGGGAGCTGACATGTCCATCTACTTGCCCTCCTTGACGTGAGAGGCAGGGATCTGCTCAACGAACCTGAAGTCCGAAGGCTTCATTCTGCTGTCAGGGGAAATGCAAGTGACGGCCTCAACAAGGCGCGAGTCAGCTCTCAGATCGTCAGTGTCGGTAAAGGTACAGACAGTGCCCATGCCGTGGCATGCTTCACAAGGGTTACCGGCGGAGTGGTTGCATCCAGATGGGACAGAGGAAGTGCTGGATATACTGAGGATTCTGTGCAAGGCATAGCAACGATCGCACGTCTTTCTCGGTCGTCCTATTACAGGTTGGCCAAGCACCTTCCAGGTGCTGTCGATGCGGTCACGAGGAACGCCGATGTCGCGGTATGCTTGAATTATCTCGGCCTTGTCCACAACGATCTGACTCTTGGTGAGGGTGATGGGAGCATTTTCATTGAAGATCTCCTTCAAGGTGTACTCCTGTCTGAGATGGTCGAAGCTCACATCCAAGACACGAGCAATGCCGTAGTTCTTCATCCAGGACTGAGGGTTGGCGAGCTTGACCTGCTCCAGGTAGCGGCGAAGGCTCTGGACCTTGACTAGATTGTGTTGAACACCTCGCAGTGCATTACCGTGGGCGTCTGCCACCACTTGGTATGAAGTGATGCTTTGCAGAGGCATGGTCATGGTCTTGCCATTCTCTTGCCATTCAACGCGAATACCAACAGCATTGCACTCAGCTGAGCCGCGGATACTACCGATAGGAGATAGACGGGCGTATGGGACAGGGTGACGCTCGCCGTTGTCTTTGATCTCAACAACGACAGCAGATCGTGCATTCACAGGAGGGCGCGGATCTGTGGTGTAGTTGACTGAGAAACTATTGTTCTCATCCTCCAGTTCGCCGCTGACAATCATGCATTTGTAAGCCTGAGACTTGGTCTTACGAGCGTTGTAAAGACGACTGCGATAGATAGTCATACCGTTGGGATCGCGGACACGAGTCCATGGAGATTTCTTGAACGTGCCGAATCTTGAAATCGGCGACTCGTGGTTCAGACCCACAACCCTGCTGGTGTAGTTGTTAGGTCTGAAGGAAGTGACCTTGCGGCAAGCCTTGTTGAAGATCTAGTGAGAAGTTAGTAGATGTAATGGAGAGTACAAGTTGATATGGCGGTGACTTACTTCGATAAGAAGACGAGCTTGAATACGTCGATCGACGGCCTCGTTCTTGACGTCTTCACCAATGCCATCTTCTTCATCAATCTCAAGCTCGTCATCCTCTAGAGCATCAAGGCTGATACTGCTGACGGGAGGATACTTGCAGAAATATGCCTGTGACTTGGTGAGAAGAATGAGTGCTTGCTCGGCCCATGGACCAAGCTTTTCCCCATCGCTCTTGTCGCCAAGATCGCAGATCACGCGGTGGGAGTGGCTCTTGTAACCGCGAGCATACTTGTAGTGATAGACGTTACTTTCTTCCATGGATTTGTCGTGTCCTTCTTCACGATCAGGACCCATACCTGTGTAGCCGATGTACTGAGCCTCAGCCTTGCCTTCGAAGAAGTAGCCGATACTGTAGATAAGAGCACGAGTGCTGTCAGACTCAGTGAATGCCCGACCAGATTTTTGAACATCGCGAAGAGCCCAGTCTGCCTGACCATTGAGGCGTCTGTAGTAGTCCGGAGCAGCCTTTTTGATGCCAGCAGTAATGGATTTGGCGAGGGCTCTAGGGCCAAGATCCTTGAGAGTCTGCCAATTGCCTTCAGGGATGAACGGGAGAAGACTAATGGCATCGTGCATTCCTGCAAATGTGAAGGCGAGTACAGAAGTCAGGGCATCGAGCCCGTCGACGTTGACATTGAGCTTGAGCGCCTTGTTCAGTCTGACCAGCTCCACGCCTTCGCGGATCATGCGTGTATTGCCATGCTTGCGAATGAGACCGATGTTAAGCCAGCCTGCAGGGATCCAGCCAAGATCGCCTTGGTCCTTGTCGCGGCTAGACCACTCTGGGGCGACCGCAATCTGGAAGTAGTTGCGATCCTTTGTGTAGCTTTTGACGACGCCTTCAGCGCCGGCTCTGAGGAACATGCAGTTTGTCCTGTAGCCAGTGGTTGGGTTTCTGAACGAGCCGGTGCCTTTGTAATCCTGGGTATCATGGGCGCATTTGACTGGATAGCCGATTGGGTTCCAGCCAGGGGGCCAGACGTACTTGTCGAGCCTGGCTCTGTCAGGCTGTGCAGTGGTCGACATTGTGGAAGGAGAGGTCAGATCTGATGTCTTGTCAGTGGAGGCACGAAGACGGCAACTTTCGCGTGTAATGGGCTCTGAACCTGGTCCTTACTTTGAATCTGGATGGCTTGAAGAGAAGCGGGAAGGTGGTTGAAGTGCGGATGATGGAAGAGATAGAAGATGGCCAGAGGAGGAAGTGAGCAGGCTCGGACCGGCTTTTAACTGGAAGGGATACAGACTGGTGGTCGGTCGATTGTGTTGGTGAGTGAAAGAGAACACAAAGTAGTGGCGCAAATCCAGATTCACTTGCGCGCAACACGAGAGAGACAGCCAGTCCACGACCACGCAAACGCGGAATCTTCACATGCAGGGTCCCGTCAGAGTATGAAAGAAACCAGCGGGGTCAGAAGAACCAGCAGGAATGAAACTTCACGAGATGAAAGATGAAGCAGTCATATCTAGAATGAATGGAATTTAGAAGAGCGCGTATGTGATGGGATTGTAAGTCATCTTTTGCTACCGTGGTCTGGGTTGTGAGAGAAGACAGCACGTATTCAGTTTGCTGTGTTGAGGCATGATTTGTTTGCTGTTATCGGTTCCAAGAGTGGTCCCCTTTGACGTCGTTGTGGACACCGGCAGTCTCAGTCATCCAGTAGCTTGGAGGTTTCCTGCCGAATTCTGCGAGACAGCGGCTGGCCAGCGCCGGTCATAGCAGAGTGACCAGCTGCTCAAAGCCATTACTGAGACAACTGCCGGAGCTAAGCTGAAGTATCTTGGAGATGCAGCCATTGGAGAGTCAACAATGTGGTGATGGATGTGATGAGAAGGACTCTTGAGTCTTGTGCTCATTGTGCTTGCGAAACCCGATCACAGATATCCAGGACACAATATGTCTTAGTCATATGGTTTCACCTGTAGTATGAACAACTGGTGAGCGAGATTGTAAAGAGCCGATAGCTGATGCTGTTGATGAGATGCGATGATGGTTGTTGTTTGGGCTTCAGGACGTTGTGGAGCGCAAAGCAGGAAGGCTTGGCGCAGGGTTGCAACTGGCGATGTTGCTGATTAGATTGCTGCATTGGTTATTAACCATCAACATCAAGATGCTAAACCAATTCACATCGATCATGCCACTCGCTTCTTCTTGTTGTCTTCATCATTGTTACTATCTTACCACTAAGTCGCGCGTTTCCGTCTTTCAACATGGGCAATGTGTGTCTTGGCACCGTGCGAGCCATTCCGCGACACTCAAGCGAGACCACCGGAGTTCGATGGAAGATATCGTGTTGGTTAAACCATGGATTTGCCTGGGATGGAAAAATTGGTCATTCAATACTGTGACCACCTGTTTTGTGGTCGGTGCTTGTTGAGCACTGGTACTGAGCGAGTATGATCAAGGGTCGCTTGATTGTCTGATGTTCATAGTACGCACATTAATTCCATCCGTACATTGTCGTTCGTTTACCATAGACTGTTGTCTGAACTCGAACCCCGTTCATACATTTTCCTCAGATTCACAAAATCTTCTCAGCAGCGACGGATGTCATTGCCGAGCTGATCCCATCCAACTGCTTCAGGAGAACTGAGTGGAGTTCCTCAAGTCGAATCGTACTCGTGAGATCGTAGAAAATGTTACGGGACTCGCGAGCGAAGTTCTGAGGGAAGAAGTGTCGCACGCAGTGGGCAGATAAATACAGAGTGGGCTTTGTGGGCCGGTCAAAACGGGGGTGGCGTACACGGTTGATATGTGGAAGAGCGGGGTTTGGCGCTGAACTTCAACCTCTGTTCCTGGCCCTGCTGGTATGGAAAGCCTTGATTCGCACCACAATCACGACGTCTCCAGCAATCAGCGTGGGCCACATCCAGTAGGCCGCTAAGATGACGGTAGAAAGGACCCTCGGACCACGGTCAATCGAGCAATAATGGTAACGGCTGAACTTGATGTATCCCATATCGAAGATCCCATGGCCTCAGTCGCAGCACCAGTGTCTGCAGTAGGCAAAGGGGTCTAGCTCGTGACGCGACAATTCTGACGAATATACTCTCAATGCCAACCCGGCACTCATCAAGACTTGTACGCGCTCGACCTTTCTTCTCTTTCCAGAAGGCTGCAAAAAAAATGCTCGTAGCAGATGACGATGGTGGGAAAATGGCGGGAGCGGCGATGAAACCGGCCTCCAATATATGGCGGTCGAAGATGGGATAATGGCGGGAGCGGCGATGAAACCGGCCTCCAATATATGGCGGTCGAAGATGGGAAAATGGCGGGAGCGGCGATGAAACCGGCCTCCAATATATGGCGGTCGAAGATGGGAAAATGGCGGAGCGGCGACGAGAACAACCTGCAGTAGACGGTGGTCGAAATGATGAGCAGAGCTAACAGCATCGGCGCAAATCGGCTCATGAGTCGATGTTCGATTGGTGAGTAAGTCCGGCAGTGAGAATAGTAGCAACCTGATCTTTGTGTAGATGGCCACAGATAGACGCCTGAAAAAGGGTCGAATTTCCTTCGCATACTTGAAGGTGGATCCTCGAACGACGTCGAAGTGTGAAGTGCGGTTGAACTTGAAGCCTCAGGGAGGCTTATGAAACCGGTCTCCAATATATGCTGGAGAGGAATAAAAGTTTCAGGTATGAATGGTGTTTTTGTGTTTTTGTGTTTTTACTCAGCGAGAGAATCGCTGAGGGCGCGAGGTCACGCGACCGTAGCGCGAGGTGGTCTCGATCTTGACCATTGCCTCAGCAGGCAGCGAGTCCTCTTCGTCATCGTCGTCGGCGGGCTTGCGTTTCTTCGAGGTGGCTGACCCGACAGCCTTCTCAGCCTTCGTCTTGGTGGCTTTGGCTTTGGGTTTGGCTCCAGCTGCCGAGCCAGCGACCTGGGGCTTGTCGTCCTCGTCGTCATCTTCGTCGGACTCCTCCTTCTTTCCCTTCTTCTTGAACACTCTTGCCGCCTGGTAGAACGTGAGCTAACAATACACAGATGTACCAGGACAATGGTCATTATACTTTGTAGTAATTGGAAATGGTTTCCCATTCCCATTCCTCTTCATCCTCCATCTCAACTACGTTGCCACTGACTTCGGAAGCACTGGGCGATGGACTCGGTGGTGGCGGGACATCGTTGGCATCGGGAATCGCTATACAATCTTGCACAACGGGCTCATCGTCCACCGGTGGCAGACTTGAGTTGTCAAGGGTCCAGACACGTTCTCCAGATTGCCAGCGGGTTGCAAACGACCACGACATTTTGTTCGATTTTGTGTATAAGCTTCTACAGGTGCTACGCTACGACGCTCGATTTTGTTTTGTCTGCCATCTTGAAGTCTGGAAGGTGCATTCTGACTGCTCTTTCCCAAACCTTGAGGCAGGAACTCCCCCCTCAACGCTTCGCGATTTCCTCCAGCGTAGTCCAGGCCACCGAGGATGTAGAGCCATCCTGAAGGGTTCCAGGTCCAGCAAGCGATGGCGTCGTAGACGACAGTGGTCCAGATGAACATGAAAACGACACATGGCAAGAGGCGACCACGCTCAGCGACAGCACCAACGGCAAGAGCGACACTGTAGCGGTCAGTGTCTTGTCCCATTCATACTTGATACTGGCTGATGGACTTACGTGATGGCGGCAAACATTCCCTGGTACCATGCATACAAAAGATCAGGGATTCTGGTGCTTCCGACAGATGGTTGAGCAAGTACATCCTTGAAGCCGAAGTTGTCAAGAGCACCAATGAACTTGCCGGCGTGGTGGGAGAAGGCAAGCGAGTAACCCCAGAAGAACCACTGGAATGAGACAACAGCGGTAGCCATGATGGACAGCCAGATGAGCGAGAGGGCTGACTTGCGTCTGGCTAGACCAGAGTAGAAGAATCTGTGGTGATCATCAACATACTGTGCTTGATGGTTTCTGAGGCACAAACATACCCAACGCCTGGAATCATCAAGAAGACCAAAGCGGTGCAGATGATCATGAAGGCCATGTCGCCGCTCTGTATGGTGTCAGCAACGATCTCAACTTCATGGCTTCGAATGATGGTGCACCTCATAGTAGATGTTCAAGTTGTCCTTCAGCGAGTCACCACCAGTGGCAGTACTTCCGTTGTAAGCAAAAAGAGGGACATAGTTTGTGTCGGACTGGCCAGGGCCGGTGCCGCTCATGATGAGATAGGAAGGCTGGTGGTAATGCGGTTCCGTTTCTGCCATTGAACGTTAGTATGTCGTTGGCAACGAAGAGTTCGTGAAAGTACGCACTCGATGAGGTTTGGTTTGGTATCTCGAAGAAATTTCCAAGCTGTGAAAGTTGATCCCGCCGTCACTCACACGCTCGAGATTCGAAGCCGAGTGAGGGATTCAACACGTACAAGCTTGCACAAGCAAACGCACAGACTTAGAATTGATAGAACGGTGACTTAGGAGATGAGATACGAATTGAATCTGCCCTGTTCAAGGGACTTCTTGGAATATGTGACAAAGAAACGACTGATGGTGTGGAAGGAGCGAATGAAGAGACTTGAGGCTCATGCAGACAGCCATCTACCATACTTATGAGTATCTCCGTTGTGTCGAGCCTGGAAACATCGGCACTGACAGAATCGCTGGCTTATCTATTTCCATTCCCTTGTGTCGGCGTGGTGATGAGGGGATGAGGAATGTTGAGATGCCTATATAGTGGGGTGAAATCGTACTAGCTTCTTACTACAACTAGTCATTGTTTTTAAGGGTAAGAGTGATATACTTAACTGGTTTTTAGAGCTAGTACCTTATAAGTACATACACTCTACGAAGGCATAGATAAATAACGAAATCGCGATATACTAGCTAGAGGAGGTGTTTATCCTATAAACAAGGCCTATACTATAGACATAACGAATTTTGATCTATAATAGCCATAAAAGCTATATATCCAACGATCATATATAACTATAAATCATCAAATTCTGTCGACTAGTTGTTAAGATAATTGACCTCGAAGTTATAGTGATGGAATCGGAGGGGTGGCCGGCTTTAGGGCCTGGACGGCTTCCCTATACATGACGGTAGTGCTGGAAATGCTTGATCGTTGTTACTACGACAGCACATCGACTTCATTGCACGACACTCTAGTGCAAACACCTTGGATACTCTAGCACTCAATTCTTGATACAAACATGTACCTTTCCAATCAGAATATGTGTCGGACACGACACGAGACAGGTTATCATAATGACAGGGTCACCCTGATGTTACTGACAAATGTTGTGAATTTGTGGAACAAATCATAACCCTTGACAATTCGTCGTTGCTGAGCCCATTAACTGACCTGACCGTCATCTAGGGTTCATCTTTCATCTAGCTATATAAAGTAGCAACACCGCTGCTCTGTATCTGTTTACTATCATCAGAAAGCACGTGCCAAGCCTCGGAATCATATCAACGTTCCCGATGACTGTTCGATATCTTGACTTTTGACACCGACATATTCACTCTCAAAACATGGCTGTCAAGACCTCGGAACTAGCAGAAAATGCTCATGCAAGGTGGATTGGAAATGGTAAACCAGTATCTCTTTGGTTAGACTGTGATACTGGACACGATGTACGATTTGAACATCAGTTTCCCCTATAAAGTCAAATTGTCTCCAAAGACTAACATCGTTACAGGATGCATTTGCAATTCTTCTTGCCGCTCAATGTCCGGCTTTGAGATTGTTAGGAATCAGCACTATCTACGGTAACGCTCCTCTGGCCAAGACGACGCGAAACACTAGATCTATCTTGAAGGCAATCAATAGAGAAGACGTTCCTGTTTACGCTGGTGCTAGCAAGCCTTTCTGCCGTCCTGCGGCCTCCGCCCCCGATATTCATGGAGAGTCTGGGTTGGGTATGTTATCATCGGATATCGTGATTGGTCATTATTCTGATGTATCTTCTTCTAGATGGCACTACCGTTTTGCCTGAGCCAGGGGCACCAGAACGTACGGATATGTCTGCAGTGTTAGCCATGTACAAGGCCCTAATAGTAGAGCCACCAAAGACGGCATGGCTTGTTGCAACTGGTGAGTCTCGATCTGACCTGGGTTTGTTTCATCTAGCTCACAAGTGACAGGTTGTCTCACAAATGCTGCATTACTGTTCAACACCTTCCCCGATGTGGTTGATCACATTGCTGGATTGACCATCATGGGTGGTGCTGTTGGAGGTGGTTTCACAAACGCACCAATGGGTTCACTCGAAGGCGAGGGAGAGCGTTTTGGCAACTGGTCACACTGCGCCGAGTTTAACATCTACATCGACCCCGAATCTGCGCAATCGATCTTCAGTAACCCCATTCTTGCAGCAAAGACTACAATTGCTCCCCTAGACTTGACGCATCAGATGGTAAGTTCGCTCCCCAGGTCTTACAGGATAATTTGACTAACACTTGCGACAGCTGGCAACACCAGAAGTTTGTCAGGAGCTGCTTTACGGGTTTGACAAGGAAGTGGATGGTACAGAAGCGACGGTCCTCCGTGTTCTGTTCAACCAAATCCTCACCTTTTTCGCAAAGACATATGCCGACGTATTTGGATTGACAGAAGGCCCTCCACTACACGATCCCCTTGCTGTCGCTATGGTCTTCCTCCCCGACCTCTTTGATGATAAGGGCGGCGAGAGATTCGCAATCAGAGTCGTTATTGATGGCGAACATGGTGTCGATGAGATTGCTAGAACGACATCTCAATGCGGCCGCACCATTCTGACGCCGTTGAAGGCGGGCGAGGCTGGTGTACGTGTGCCTAGAGGCTTAGACGCAGGACTTGTCTGGAGGATTCTCGACTTGTGCTTGAAGCAGGCCGAGGGCGAGAAGCCAGAAACTATGGCCATGTCTGCACTCTGGAGCGTCGCTGACGACTTGTGAACTGGGAAGTATTTGCATCGAGGTAGTCCAAGGTTTATAGATCTATGTATAATTCAATTCTATGATACTATCTCTATATTGCTATCAAAGTTCATCTTTACTTGAGGCTTGCTCTTTGATAGCCGCTTGGTGGCCCTTTTGATACCTGAAACGAGTCAGCTTGTAGAAACAATTTGTATCCAGAGTTCAGTTTGACTTACCAACTCCATATGTTCAGACCAATCTTGACACCACTGTGCACAGGCATACCAGCATGAAGACCCTGTTTCCATCCTTTACCATCAACATCAAAGTTTTCCCAGAAGACAGCAGCACCAGCTTTGGGCAAGAACGTGACACCATTCTCCTCTGGCTCCTCGCAGTCTACAAACTCGCACCAACGCTTGTCTTGTGGTCTGGCAAGCAAAGGGAAATTTGTGCCTCCACCTGTACAATTGGCTTCGATATATACCATGAATGTACTGACTCGATGTGCTGTCTTCGATGCGAATGCCCAATCATAGTGGTGGGCGTAGTGTCCAGATGTTGTATACCTCTGTGTCCATAAGCGTTCGACAAAGGTATCTTCAGGCCAGCCTTGGAAGTCAAGAGCGCGTTGCTCAACACATTGGACCGTACTGTCACGTTCGATCATGGCCTTCTCAGACTTTCGGATACTGGTGTCCGAGGATTCAACATTGTCGCTGTAGATTGTGGAAGGCTGCCATTTGTGTTCGCTGTTGTTGAAGGGCGTAAGCATCTAGCGACTATACTGATATGCGATTGATGTACCTTAGATCGATCATATGCTTTGACTCTACATTTGATAGGAACTCAGGGATGTATATCACCAGTGGACTTCTGGAGAAGATGTGGACGTTATATGGATGAGCATCACACTGCAAATTAATGTCTGGATAGACGAGCTGATCGGCCTTCTCTTGAGATAGTGGTATATCATAGCTCTCGTCGGATGAGGATTGATCTTTTGAAACGCCAGCGAACGGTCCATTGAAAAACACGTATATCGCTGATAAGATGGCAGCATATTGCAGCAGCGTCGCTGGATGGTATAGTTGAGCGTTCATTCTGCAGATATGAACATGGAGGGTGTCAAACAGTTCTCACTAGATCGTTGATGCATTTGAGGAAGCGGGCTGGTTGATAGACAGTCAAGTCGACGCGGGAGGCACGGAGGCATCGTCACTGGTTATTAGCGTGTTGTCTTTCACCCTGAACACTGATGAATATCGTAAATAAAGATACATCATAGCAGCACTGTCTATTCTCTGATCACTAGAAGATCAGAATTTATAATAGTAGAGAGTTATCTTGGTGTTGGACTGCATTTGCTTTGAGCAGACAAGAAACCTGGAAAAGGTCATGTGACCCAGACAAGTTTGCCAAGGCCTCGCTTAGCGCACGCTCGACTTCGCACCTTCCATCGCAAGTTGTTCAAGAATTCGTCTCGCGCCGCCAAACGATTTCACAGACC
>SWBH01000380.1:0-12717 GCA_024195465.1 Aureobasidium sp. EXF-8845 | reverse complement strand
CAAGAAGGTTGCAGCCGAGGAAGGACCATTGAGATTCTACAGAGGATTCTCGACGTACTACGTACGCATCGCGCCTCACGCGTAAGTTTGATCAAGACCCAGACCCCGTGACAACAGCTGACATGAATACAGTATGGTGACGCTCATCGTGGCCGACTACCTTGGCTTCATCACCAAGTAAGGCTGGATAGCGAATGAAGATGAAGGATGGAGGATGAAGAATGAAGGATGAAAAGTAGAGGGCGTTCAAGCCCTAAGAAACAGTAATACCCACGAATGCTTTTGATGTAATTAAGGACCGGGGCCTGGTAGCTCAGATGGACATAAGCAAGTAGCAGATTCATTATCCAAGACAGTATCGATCGAAAGTTGAATAAGCCGTGAAGTTGAGCAGGTGTAAGCAAAGGAAGGAGTGACAGTGTTGAGGAGAGAGAGCGGAAGGAGTGGGCCCGGGCTTGGCGCGACCAGGCGCGCTTTGGAACGCGTCTTCCGGCAAACGACTTTTGTAGAGCTTCAGGTCAGACACAAAACCACTTAGACAACCACCATGTCGCTGAGGACGAGACATTCGACAGTCGCTTCGACGCCTGCTAGAGGCACGCCTAGTCGAGCTGGTACTGTCGCCTCGACACAACGAGCTCCTACCAACGAACTGCCCCCCTACCAACCGCTCCGCCATCCTCTCAGCCTTGCCGGCCGTGACCAGCTGCGTCAACTATCACAGCCCACCAAATTCAATTCTCACCATCAGTTGCTTGCCGAAGTCATCTCATGCTTGAGCGAGGCCGCTGCCGAGACCAACGAAGCCTTGAGCAGCAAAGAAGTAGCCCTCGCTCGTGCAAAGGCTAAGAACCAGGATGATCCCACTACAAGCCAACAACGTGTCGAAGAGATGGAAGCCCAGTTTGAGGAACTACAAGCAAAGGTTGACAGCATGACTGCTCAGATGGACAAAGATGTACGCAAGATGATCGACGCCGACAACACCATCGAAGACATGCAGCACGCCCTTGCCGACCTTGTCAAGGACGTCTCCAATGCCTCTACCCAGCGTACCCAGCGCACTCAGAGAGAAGACAGCGAGGAATATCCAGACTTTGATCCCACCGACCCGACAAACGCTACTCAGCGACCGCTCGCTATCGCCAACCTCTTCAACGATCGCGTCGCTCGTGCCAAAGACCGCTACAACACTCAGACCTTGACAAATCGCTACAGTAAAAACAATCACTACATTGGCTTCAAAAAGATCACCCACGACGCTCGCTGGCACAACGACGATATTCCCCCTCCACACCTCTGGTTCAAGGAAGACCGCCCCGAGGCCGGAGAAACAGCCCTAGGTGCCGACGACAGCGACGATGATCTTCAAATCGCAAAAGAAACAATCAGCACAAGATGTCCCCTGACGCTTCGAGAATTCGAGGATCCAGTCACCAGTCGCAAATGTCCTCATTCCTTTGAACGCGAAGCAATCACCTCGATGATTCAGATGCCTAATAATCATGTGCGCTCTGATGGTGCTGCTGCTGTTCAGTGCCCCGTTCCTGGATGTCAGCAGCTCTTGAGTTTGGCAGACGTCCATAGCGACCCTATGATCAAGCGCAAGATTGCTAGATTACAAAAGGCCAATCGGGATGCTGAAGAGGACAGTGATGAGGAGGGAGGCAATAGACCGCAAAGTATAGCTAGTGATGATGATGACGATGCTATGGATGTGGATGAGACGCCTATACAGAGGATGAAGAAGGAAAGATTGAGTGGAAGGACGCCTCGCCCGTCTGGTGTAGCCACTTCAACCCAGAGAGGAAGAGCTGCTGTGGTGAGCTTGGACGATGATGACGAAGACGATGATTGATCATGACCGGTCTACTCGTAACGATAAACTCCAGATACCATTACACTTTTGCAAGACTACATATGTAAACTTTCTATGACTCCCTCTGCATCTACATAATGTTTTCTACCCATTCAAAGTGCTCTGAATAAATCTTTCCAATCTCCTCTCTTCTTCTGTGTTTGTTGTCCTCGTCTTCCCTCTTCCATCCTAGCAGCCGCACCCGTGTCAACTCTCAACTCGGGCTTCTTCTTTTGACTCTGTTCCAACCTCTCTTTAGCCATCGCTCTCCTCCAAGCCTCTGGTCCTCTGGATACACTTCTACCTACAGTCTCCACGCCTCGATAGTTCGAGTGCAACGTAGCGTCAATATTCGCAAAGCCTTGATGATGTCTGCTTGATGGTGCAGGACGAGGTCCCAAAGGTTGACGTGGCTCAATGACGGGTAAGGTGGGCTCTTTCTCCGAACGCAATGCTGTTCTATTGGGATGAGAGGAGAAGCGACCAGTGATGCGGCGGGACGCTCGAGCAATGGACTGGCGGATCTTCCACTGACGACGTCTGGCAATAACAAAAAGGACGAGGAATATAACTGAGCATTGTTAGCTTTTTCTTCGAAACATATCCAAGCGGGGATACGTACTGCCTAGACCCACACCAATGGACACAACACTGATGATTGCGGCAAATCCTCCTTTGCTGAGTTTGAAGCTTGAATCTCCACCAGACGCTCCAGCTGCGTTGTCGGCGGCAATGTCTGCGGCTGCTGATGACGCACTGCTTTGTGCTCCGTACGATGTGACGAGTGTTGCTGAGTTAGGAGTTTGAGCGGCAGACGGTACAACAGTGCTGGCGGCAGAGAGAGGTGCTTCGGTCATGGTGACCGGTATGGTATAGACATTGTTGCTGCTAGCAGAAGAAGGACTGGATATAGACACTACTGTAGAGATGGATGCTCGGGAAGAACATGTGCCACCACATGCTTGTGCTGTTAGTGAAGAAGGAGAAGAAGAAGAAGAAGAAGAAGAAGAAGAAGAAGAGACAGATGAGCTGGTGGTCGCCGCTGTATCGCTGTAGGTGGAAACTTCTATCAAAGCCGTCTGTATACTCTTGATCTGAGCAGCGTCTGTGTTGACAGCCACATGGGTAAGGGCACTTTGGGTGGTCCGAGTAGACTGTTCGGAAACGGCAGTTTGTCGGGAGGTACTCGTCACCGATGCAGTTGAAGCTTGCGACGGAGTAGATCTGGCTGGCAGAGTTGGAGGGGTCGAAGTCATAGTTGACGTCGAAGAGCCATAGATCACGACTACGACGGTGGAAGGGACTTGGGTTGTCGTTGCCTGTAGCTGACTGGTCGTTGAAGTCTCTGCATTAGATCGGAGTTCGAGGCCTATAGGTAGTGGGCTACTTGGACTGGCAGCTGTGGGCTGGGTCGAGGCAGACGAAGCGCTCGAGCTGTTGAACTGCACAGGTCGGGGTTGAGTGGGTGATGGGATAGCAGATGGACCCGCGGCCGAGGAGAGCGCAGTACTCGCAAGTAACGAGACAGTCGAGTATGTCAGTGCATCGGTATCCACGGGTAGTTTTGCCTCTGTCAGCTGCGAGGATGATTGCTCAGCTGCATCCTCCGCAGCCTCGTCGAGCAGAGATTGAGAAACATTTGTGATGGTCGAAACCGAGGTCCCAACTTTACTCGCGAATATAGTGGCTTGAGTTTGGGCAACAGTTCGAGTGACTTTTATATGCATGGTACTGGTTTCTTCGGCACGCAGCTCGAGAAGCGGACCGTGCGATGTTTGTACTGCTTGAGAAGGAGCAGATTTCGTCGTCAGGGTAGCAGGAAGATACTCCATGTGCAAGGTCAACGTGCCCATGCGGACAACATAGGTAGTACTGGACAAATTGGTGACAAATCTAGTAACGTGAACATGGCGTGTGTTTGTAATGGTCTCTTCATCGGAAACGAGCGGATCTTGCCATAGACCAGCTATAGCGGCGGAAACAAGAGTAGGGAACCGCATTATGGTGTCTTTGAGTGTTCGAGTAGTGGCGAGAGAGTGTGATCGACTTCGCGGACAGAGTTCCAGGAGAATGATGGTCAAGGAAAAGCAAACGAGAAGACAATGAAATTGCGAGAACCGGCTCGAGTGAACAGAAAACAAAACGCGAGACACACAGAAAAGCAAGACAGCAGGAAGGAACAGAGAAATGCAGGAGCAGATCGAAGAATACCACCCAGGAAGACCTACCATTCATACTCTCGAGAATTTTTGCTGCTACGCGCCCGAATCCATGTCGAAAGTCCGTGCCACATGCTGTGCACCTTCTGCATGCGCGCCAATCACTCATCTTCTTTCCAAACTCAGCCATGTCCAAGCGATGGCGTCTATCGTAGACGTTCTCTCATTTGTTGACCAGCTTGACGCTGTTGTGGTTTATGGATAGTGGCAGATTCACTTCTCAAGCGGTAGTCGAAACGGACTCTTGTTCCATGATTGGTCGCTTGGATGTGATATACAGGCCAGGCATCGAATCAATGCGACGAATCATCTGACTGCCACATACTCGTCTACAGCGGCGCCAGCAAAGATAACTATCCTTTTGTCGTTCGGAGGGGAGTGGTTGTTGAGGGTAAAAGGCGTTGTTGCGACATAATGGCAGAAACTCGGCACTTTTGGCTGCTCGTGTTCAACGACACTTGCTGATGTTGCATCTCTTCTTCTTGCTGCACAATCAGCTGTCAGGCATCACATCGCAAGGCAAAGCATAAGAAGATGTCAATTGATTATGATACGCCAACACTAGTAGTCTAACATCCCCTCTAGTCCTTGTACAGGGTGCGACTGTAGTCTCCCGTAATCTGCATCCTTGGATCCGTTGCCGATTAGCTCTTGAACCTTCTGTTCTTTTTCAAGACTCCATGTCATCTCGTAGTTGTCTCTGGTTGGTCGAATTTTACACATCCTCTGGTTTTGTGCCGACACATTCGCAGCTTCCCTCAAGCTAGCATCTCCCTCATCAGTCAACTTCGTGCCGCGGTTCTCGTAGCTCTCTTGGAAGCACGCAAAGGCGTTCCGCTTGCGCTTCTCTTGATAGAAGTCGAGAGCAATAATCAGCCGATTATACATATCGCCTGGCAGATACCCGAGATCGGTCTCCAAATTCTCCTGTGTGCTAACATACATCGTTTGCGCAAGACTGATGAAGCATCGACTCTTCAAGTATCGACGGCGGCCGGGATCAGGTCGAAACTTGATCACTCCAAACCACGGTGTATCACCCGCCCAGTCGTCACCTTCTTCGGCAAGGCTAACGTACTCCAACTCCCTTACATTATCCCAGTTCCGTTCCCTGGTGCTACCACTTAGGCTGAACATAGGAGCGCAGCACAGACCGCTATGGGTAGCATACAGTACCACCATCGGGCGTGGCTTCTTATACACAGGTGCGTCTTTGGCTAAAGTGATATGGGGGTCGCCAGGCTTGGCGCGTCTGTCGTTCTGAAATACACTATGTGTGGCCCAGATCATCATACCGGGGAAGAAGCTCTTGGTCGAAAGACGTGGTTCCTGGCGACAGTAGAAATGGCCGAGAAAGTCGTTTCCGAGATACAGGTTCGTCCACCAGTATCTGATACCGTCAATTTCTTTCGCCCCGGAGTCTGGCTTCAGTCTAAAGTCTCGGTTGTCTGGATTCCTGTAGGGCTCGTCTCGGGTCCATCTAGAGTCAAACGAGCGCATTGATCGCCCCGAAGCAGATCGGCGAGAAGCTTGAGAGTCTCGAGATCGGGATCTGTCATGCTGTCTTCGAGGCGCCAAAGAGCCTCGAGATGCAGATCTTTCGCGTTCTCTTCGAGATTCTCGGGAACCAGATCGGTAGTGCGAACGAGCATCAATCGGGCGGAGTGACCTTTGCGAGGGAACGTGTCGTAGGCGAGGTTCCAACTGGTCAGGATGAATAACCACAGACGGTAGTTGTCTCTGAGGCTCGAACGGAGGCAGCGGCTTCTGCGACTTCTCGGGACTTGTGGGAGAGAAACTCGATTTTTTCGGCGTCAACGGCGACAACAAAAAACCAACGACTTTCTTTCCGATACGCTTGGCCACGTTGGAAGACTGCGTATCAATGGGGGCAGGCCTGCTCATCGTGGTACTACTGATAGAGTGAAAAACTCTGAGTTGGTCGCAAAGACTCCCTGCTCATGCTTATGTGTGAACCAGACAAAGGGATCATATGGCGAGATTTCTCTTTATCTCATGTTTTGGTGTAATGGCCGGTTTCAGCTTCGACTTGGGATCTTTGTCCCAAGTTCAATCCACGCTGAAAGTTCCGGAAGATCCAAGATTTTTGCATTGGGGCGGTGTGGAAATGAATCAAGATTAGCACATCGGAGGTTTTGGAAGAGCATATGCTCGCAATATCTCTGCTACAAACTCACGATCATCGCGTTCTTTCCGTGCAATGGGTCCTCAGCTCACAAGGAAGGAAAGTGAAGTTCTTGTCTTGTGACGATTTTCGGTCCCAACATGCTCTAAACTCTACATACAGAAACAACACGAACATGGCCAGTCTACGCCTTCGATACTCTCGAAGGGAGTTTTTTCTTGTCCATTCTTCTTGTCTTCTCATCCTCATACTTCTTCCCACGGAATGGCTGGTGTGGCTTAGTAGGGGTCCACGGGGACCAGACCTCAGGATTGCCATCCGGGTCCTTCGTATCAAATCTTGCGAAGGCGGCCATCCTGTATTCGCGCTCCTTTATATGGATAAAATCCATCAGCCTACTGTACTCTCCACCGCTGATTCTGCCGACGTCGTCTGCAATTGCTTCGTGCTGTCCTATCCAATGAAGACGAGAGAGGTCGGCATAGCATTTGGGCTCGCATGCGTACCCTTGATTGAACCTTGCAATTATTGGCATGCCTGCCCAGGGAGTTTCTCCCCTCCAGATAGAGTCCGTACTGACACTGACAAACTCTGCTTTTCTAGAGTCTCGCACATTTGCTTCTTTCAAAGTGTAGAGCGGTACAGCAGTGACGCCGAAGTCGGTAGCCCATAGGACAATCATGTATCGAAACTTGGCTTCGATTGGTCCGGCCACACGAGTCTTTCCAGTCAAACCGTCATTTGGTTCGACATTGAGATTAGTCTGAGGATAACAGTCAATCGCTTTGACAATACGTCCAGGCCACAGGTTGTTTAGATCAACGTCCATCGCTCTGACGGCGTAAAGTTTGAAGGGTTTCTTCGTCTTTTCATCAAACAAGGAGCGCCTTTCATAATCGATACCGTCGATCGTTTGCTGTTCTTCGACCAAAGAGACGTCTTCTCGCGAGTTAAGTTTGTTACGTAGTGATCTCCGCAGAAGCTTTCCATCAGGTCCGATAGGTGTGTCATCAACTGTAAAGACTTTGATTATGAGTGGAGCCATGTTTGGTAGTTGTTGAATCAGGGTGCAAGAGAGTCGTGTGGTAGGGAGCCACGATGGATCTCTGACAGCTTATCATGACTACGATCGGTCCTTGTGTCTTTGTGCCTCGGATTCCAGTCTAACTGGCTCCGGCCCACAGAGTCTGGATCGCGACGACAAAG
Source organism: Aureobasidium sp. EXF-8845 (assembly GCA_024195465.1). NCBI lineage: Eukaryota > Fungi > Ascomycota > Dothideomycetes > Dothideales > Saccotheciaceae > Aureobasidium > Aureobasidium sp. EXF-8845. Next base: position 5,288 of record SWBH01000380.1, on the reverse strand, counting down.
AATCTTTGTCGTCTGTAACTCGAGCGACTACTCGAGACTTCTTCCCCCTTATCGTGAAAGAACCGTGATCATCACATAACCATTTCCGGTTGTGCGAAACAATTACTGGTCATGCTGAGGGTCGAACACTGGCTACCACATGTTCAACTCCGTAAATTACAACCAAGTCTTTTTGCATCAAAACAAAGATATAACCTTGTGTCCACCATCAAAGAGGGTAAGATCTTAAGGTAAAGCAGATGCAAAAAGAAGCCCTATCAACAATCACGAACCTCCAACCCGTACTTGATTTCCTATTGCTGGAGATCCACGAATCATAAATTACCCTCATGCGGTAATCCGACGTGCGTAGACACTTGCCTTCTGACCGCTTTGACTGTTTGGGCAGGAATCACTCAGTTTCCCTAACATATAAAGCCTGCTTGCAATATTCACTGTATCACATGTCAAAACATGACTGCCCTCACTCTTACGATCTGACGTCCATCAAAACACTCTCACAGTCCCTGGCCTCTGCCAACCCAAAATACAAGTTTTTTCCAGGTTTTCAGGGCTACGAGGGTCTACGAAGAAGTTGCAATAATCGGATCGTATGACGAGTTAAGGCCGCACAAGTCAGAGAGCTCCAGGGGGTAAAAACACAAAATCCTGAGTTTTACATTATCCATATCCAATCAATATATCTGCAGAGACACATAACCTATTGAAACTGACCACCATCTCATAAGTGAAGCAGAGACAAGGCAAAAGTGAAGCAAAGTGAAGCAATCGAGTCCGAGAGCAGAAAGAGCAGAAAGGCAAAAAGTAATAGCCGCTCGCGTAGTCGACCTCAGGTCCTTACCTGCTCCGCATCCAGTGGCTCAAGGCACTACAAAGTATGTTATGTGATAGCCCTTACACCACTGAACACATCATGTGCCCCGAAATCATCTCAATATAAACACACTGTTGGTAGTGCGGACTTGGAATAATGGCACGTGCAGACTGCACTCGTGCTTGTTATCGTGGATAAGATCTACCATCTCATATGTGTCTGGTTCTGCATTCGACTTTTGGCAGGGGTATACGGTGTCCGTCTACCTGGAGTTGGCTTCCACATGAAACTCGGAATATAAGCCTCGCCATAAACCTGGAACGCTGTCTTTCTCGCTTGAGTCTCCCGGTAAGTAAGAAGCCTCATCAGTTTGGCAAATTCCCCGCCGGGAATAAAGCCAATGTCGTTAATACTTGATTCGGCGAGGATATGGACGGGCTGAAGTAGCTCGATGAATGAATTGTTTGCATAGTTCCCTCGAAGAGTCATGTGAAGGGGAAGACCAGCCCAAGGTGTCTTTCCAGGCCATGTGTAGCTTTGACTGATACTGACCAACTCGCCGTATCTCGCTGCCGATAAGTTGCTGTTCTTCGAATGTGTATACATCGGTAAGCACAACAGACCATTGCACGTGAGGTTGATGACGACCATGGCTCTCATCTTGGCAGAGATTGGACCGCAGATGGTTTGTGCAACCTCGCGGTCATCCAGTTTTCTGCTGAGAATCGTTTGGGGATGAGGGTCGGTAGCCATGACGATTTGCCCTGGGTAAAAGGCTTTCCTCCGAGTTTCCTTTCTGACTCGGTACGCCCAATCACCTTCCCATCTGCCTTTCGTTTTGTTGTGGACAACGGTTGATTCGATATAGAGACCTTCTGGTGTCCAGTAGTCACTTCTGGATACACTCAAGTCGTGGTCTGGGGGCTCTCCAGCTAATCGAGCGGATCTTCGAACAGGTGGCACACTTGAGCTGCGAGATGCTCTTCCGCCGCCAATAGCTTTGAGTTTGTGAGCAAAATGTCCGGTCATCTTTACATACAATACAGTGGAGGTTGATACTTTGATTACCATTAGGGTCTTGTGTAACTTAAGCTAGGAACTGTGTTGGCATGAACAAAGATTATCTGTTGCAGCTTCCGGAAACGGACGATGATACCACGCACAACTCGCATCTTTGTTAGTCGATTTCGAACAAAGCCCAATTCATGTACCGTGGAGGAAAGTTGGAGAACAGACAGTTTCTTTGTTACGAGTCACAGATACCAACCCAATCCGTTCATCAAGTCCACCTTTGTGTACATCCAATAACTCAATGCCGGTCAATGATGCCCCGGTCATCTGCGCCATCAGGACTAGGGGGTTGCCCGTCCATAGGTCCTCTGACAGTAGGACTTTCAGCTTCCCAATAGTTTGAAACTACCATGCTGCGTACACCTAACGTTCTCCGAGGCCAGAAGTTGGAGATGCCATATCGGTCGACTTCACTCCAAAACTCGTTCGTGAATAGGTTTTGCACAAAACTCATCTCGACTGCAAAGTCTTGATGAATATCGCTATGTCCCCATTTCTTGTGACTCATCAGAGTTTTGAGTTCGTTGTCTTTGTCGCTGGATGATGGCCAATTGCTGATAGTCAGAATCTGCATGAGCATTAGCATATATCCATCCTGCAGTCATTGTAGTTGAACTTACATATGGACTACCTCTGTCACCAGTAGGATTGTCGATCTGGCCGGAGTATAGGAGTTGCTCCCATTGGAACCCAAGCTCTGCAGCTCGTGTATCCATATAGTAAGGTTCGTAGTCTGGAAAGTATTTGTTGCGCCACAATGCATGCATGACTTCGTGAACCATTGTGGTAGCGAGATTGAACATCACCCTCAGCCTTGCTGATTCCACATCCGAGCCCGGGTTCCAATCAGCAGCGTCTTCGGTAGGTGAGGCTTCTCTACAAACATAGTCGACCATCTGCTTGTTCAGAACTATCTCGATGGATCCGCGTTCGCCTTGTGTTAATCCATGCAAATTTTCCTCCTTGCCAGTCATTTCCTTGTCCGTCCACCATAAGTTTTCCCCCAATTCATAGAGATCTTTCCAGACTGTTTGTCTCTCAGATTTGCTGAGATTGTTTCGTTTCTCGAACCAGTGTACCTTTCTCTCCAGCCTTTCTTGAACACCTGGACGAGTAATCTCCTTGTGGCTATCAACGTCAAGCATGGCGAATATATAACCCACCATATTCTCATCCTCAAGAAGTAGAGTGGCTAGCTGCAAGACTGGTTTCAACTTGTCGAAAACGTGGTTTTTGCTCAGTAGGTCGTCTGAGCTCCAGTTGTCTTGACGGAAGATAGGATGGATCCGATGGAAGTCGTCAAGTTGCTTATACTTTCCTTCACTCTTACCCTTGCTTGGCTTTTCGACTCGATGATATAGACCCACTTGCACTTCAAGCTTCGCTCGCCATCTGGCTGCTTGCAGTGCTCGGTCGCTCGAGTAGCCAAAAGAACGGTCTGTACAGATTGTCTCAAGATTGACGTATCCCTTGTCGTTTAGCCTTTCTAGGCCGATTTTTCTCAGTATTGGATCGCCCTCATGCCACTTCGTTTCTGTCAATAGATTCAGGACGGGAGGAGGTGTAGCAAGATTCCCGTCATCACTGTAGGATTCGTCACCAGTGTCTGAATCGTCATCGTAGTCGGAGTCGTCCAGATCCATTTCCTCGTCATATGTTTCGCCATCGCTGTTGAGGTCAAGAATTCCCCGATCAGTGTCGTCGAGAGGACTGTCATGGCGCTCAGTATCATTGCAATACGAATCGTCACTATCAGTGTCCATCCGATCATCGTCTGAGTCCGACATATTTGGAACGATGTTTGTGGTCTTGAATCCAACAGAGTAGCTACACCAGGAAGACCGGTCGCGGAGGAGAGTATCGAGATCGAGCCTTTGAAGGAGACATCCTAATCCGGAGTACAACGAACAATGCGACCCCACAAGCTCAGATCCTAACCCAGATATCGAGAAACTGCTTACAAAGGTTTCTTTGTTCACGATGGCTGTCAGATACCGGCAACTCATTGCGACTACAGTGCACTGAAGACACAGGCGCCAGGCAGGGTCATCGTAAGCTTATTGAGACACTTGATTCTCATGATGGCGAACAGTGAAGGAGTCGTGGGCATGGCTGTCGGCCTCGTCAGATGATCTTAGCAACTTCCATGGCCTTCACTGGGATTACTTCTCCACAACGCAAGTGAGGTGTCGAGATTCACTGAACAAGTGAGAACCAGGGTTATACTCCATTTACCTCCATACTCTGGTCTACGAACTCACCCGATCCCTCTCCAAAATCACCATGCCCAAAAAAGCTCGTCGCACCATAGCCATCAAAACGCCCCCTATGAAGCAGGGGACCTCTATACTCGAACAGTACGCCATATCTCTATTCAAGCTTGATCTGTCTAATCGTTGTACAGTCTCCACGAGAATGCGTTTACTCTGACCTGAAGATCGTGTGTGGCCCCGACACGTACCACGTCCACAAGGCCATCATCTATCCACAATCGAAGTTCTTCGAGATCGCCTGCCGCCCAGACACATTCAGAGAGGGAAAGACTGGCATTATCAACATTCCCATCAGCTCTGGAAGAGACGAGTCCAGCAAGCCAGATATCACTCCTGAATTTGACTGGGATGTGGACGTCGAAACCGCAACGTGTGTAAAGTCCATGATCCACTACTTCTATCACCGCGACTATCCTGAGCTCGACAAAGCATCCTTGGAGGGTGAACTCTGGGTTCAAGGCGCGTTGGCCCATCACTCGAGGATGTACGCGATGGGAGAGAAGTACGGCATTGCAGAAATGAAGGTTGTAGCGCTTGCCAAGTTTCTCGGCCTGAACAATCATATAGTCACTTCAGGCAGCTTGATCCCTACTGTTGTAATTGCATTCAACAGTACACTGGCATCGGACAAGGGTTTACGAGAGGAGGTGCTGACCATAGTCGACGACTGTCGTCAGCTTGGAGATTTCTTGACCAATGCGGAGCTCCAGAATGTCATATCAACAATTCCTGAAGTTGCCTATGGTCTGTACCTCAAGTCGATCGAGCGGGAGAAACGTCAATTCGATATCCGCACCGTTCCTGCCAAGAAATGAGACGAGAGTGGTGTGAGGACAGAGACTTAGGAGATTGAGCAAACTTGGTAGAGAGATCAGCAGGACCAAATGAGCATACACAGGTGGCGAGGAACACCAAGGACAGGATGAGGAAGTTGGTAGCTAGAGATCATCCACAAGTCAGCGCACAAGCGAGGCAGCGGGCCAACACAAATGACACTCAATCTAAACAACAATGCCAAGCAATTCCTCCGAGGACGATACAGCTACGTACTAGCAACTTTGCGATTCGCGATTCTGTTATTGTCGCGTGCATTTCCCATCTCAACGTCAATTACCTGCCGCCATTGTCAT
>SWBH01000379.1:0-12720 GCA_024195465.1 Aureobasidium sp. EXF-8845 | reverse complement strand
AGCAAGAAGAGAGAGCTACGCACAGGGAAGCCAGCAGATGGCCCGATGGAGAAATGGGCGCCAAATTTGGAAATGGTGAAGATAACGATCCAGTTCCTTCAACAGACAACTAGGATGGGGACTACGCCACTACAAGGACAAGGACAGAGCGAGGAAGGGCAGGGATATGGGAGTATTGAATTTTTACTAGATTAAACTTGGGATTAAGCAACGGGCACAGTGATTAAGCAAAGTTTAGGATAGCTCATACAGACGACAAGACTGTAAATAGCTTACAAGAATCAATCAACCAACTATATCAGCTAGGATGTCTCTCGAAGAGATCAGGAGGAGATTGGACTAGAGGCATAGTAGGCAAAGACGAAGGAATAAGAGAAAGCTATAATGGAATAAGGGTAAAACAGACTATAGAAGGTGAAACTAGCAGGAGGCAACTGGTAGGGTTGCTATATAGCTGAGGAGCCTAGCTGATCTTATCAACTACTTGATCCTTCTGATATCAGATTAGAGCAATGTGTATAGCCAACACCTATTCAGTTCGTTTCGACAGTAACGACCTCACCGGTGATATACGTAATAGTCTCCAGAGCACGACGAACCATCGGTTGCCTTCCAGATGTCCTCTCGACACTACGACGGAACATTCTGCTGGATGAAGCGCTGTTCGAGCATTGCGCTTCTTGCGTGTTTATGCAGAAACCGTCGGTTGCACCGCCACAAACTATCAAGCCTTGCAGACATTGTTTGCCTGAGCCGCATGAAGCATCAGAAGTACATGACTCGCCACAGCTTTGCCGTCCGTCAACGCATGTGCCTACCCCAGTCCCGTATTCAGGGACGCAGTAACATTGGTCGCTTCCTCCACAAGTCTGATCGAAAGCTACATAGCCGGTGTTGCTGTTGTAACTAACCGAGCAGCCATAGGGTGTCGAAGTCACAGTGGTAGTAACGGGTATTATTGTTGTTGTTGTTGACGTAGAGATGGAAGCGACTGTCACGACGGGCGTGGCCGCTACGCTAGTCACCGTAGTGAGGGCAGTGCCAGTCGCGACAAGTGAACAGGCAGCCGAGATTTTCTGAGTGGGCCAATGCGCAACCAGATCCGGAGTGGGGATTGCCGCGCTTACATCTCGTCTCTTCTTGTTGGCCGCTGTGACGGTGACGACGCTGCTGGAAACAACGGTAGAGTATTGGACCGATACCACGACAGAGGTGGTGGCAGGAGGCGTACTCAGCACGACAGACGTCGAAGTAGGAGCAACGTAAGAGATATAACTGCTGCAGAAATCTTGTCCGACACTGGCCAGTTGTGCAACATCCTGAGCCCGAGGGGCACAGTATTGAGGATATCCAGCCTGAACGAGAGCATTGTTTGTAAGAGCGACCGAGTTGGCCACCTGGTAGAAGTCATCGCCTGACTTGTAACCCTGCGCGTGAACACTATATCAGTACGGATCAGGATTGGACACTGGCAAAGACATACCTTGTTCACTGCGTAGCTCGAGTCTGTAGCCTCCGTGTAAAGAGCACAGACCACAGTCTGAGGGACACCATCCTTGATCAAGTAATACAGATTGGCGTAAACACAGCTCTTGTAGTTACAATTATCAGAAGCAGTGCTCTTGTCGTACTGAGTTTGCTTGTCACAGGCCGCGGCACACAAGCTTGGGCTGTAAGATGACAGGTATACCGGCTGGATGAATCTTCCCTGACCTTGGCTATCGAAGATTGGTGCGTTGACTGCAGCGGGGAGTGACTGGAGACTGTAGCCGGTAGGAGCGACAGGAGCAGCAGCCTTGTTGTATCCGTTGGATCCAGTCACAAGCACGTGGAAGCTACCGCGCCATTGGCCGACGTTGGTCGCGGTAACATTGGTCTGGGCCATGCTGTACAACGCGCACTTGATGACATCTACAGGGTTGTTGTTCTTGTCTGGATCCTTTTCGTAATAGATGTTGGCAAACATGCAGTTGGCCGTGGAATCCTGCTCATCAGTCAGTTCTGGTGGATCCTCAAGAGTGTCGTGATCGTTCGTACGCATGCGGCAGTGCATAGACCTGGGTTGTAGCTAGACAGGGTCTTGTATGTCATATAACCTCTGCTCTGAGTAGATCCTTGGTAGTTGATAAAGGCAGGGGTGTAACCACTTGGGATGTCCTTTTAAAAATCAGTGACGACGACTTGATAGCATCAGAGGGCAATACTGACATAGGTCGAAGTGTCAATGGGGTAAGAACGATCGCGTCGCTGCAGATTGGTGTTGCTTCCAATATATGATCTCTTTGACACATCCGACGCAGGCTTGCTAGTAGCAGCAGCCACGACAGCAGTCTGCGCATCAGTCGCAGCGACGACAACTGCAAGCACGGAGGCTGTCACTGCGGCGGCATCGTAGTCAAGACCGACGGCATCAGGCACACCGACAGGAGGGCCCAGTTCGTCGGACTCAGGAATAGCGGCGATATCTGAAGGATCAATTCCACTAACGATGGTCGCAGTTGCTCCCGCCTGTGTGATCACAGTGGACGACTGGCAAGCACCGAGGGAACCGTAGGCAACGAGGGCCACCACTGCAGGAAGTATGGATCGCATGATGAGAAGCTGATGAGAGAAGTAGAGATGTCTGATTGGGATCCACTGGGGTGTTGAGGGAATATATACCACTTGGTCGGTGGCATAAATACATCGAAGTCTTCAGCAAGCATGCATTAGGATTCCTAGCCGGCTGCAAGGCGAGCTTGAGCAGCAGCTGAAGAGACGGCGATACCGGCTAGAGCTGACGGGCAGGCTGCCAGATAGTCTACAAGATAGTGAAGTCCAGCGCTCGCTTCCAAGAACCTGCGATCAACCTTTTTCGGTACGAGACCTCCTTCTAAGATCGTATGTTAAGTTCCATTGCCGTGCCGCGTGCGACTCACCAGACTCGTAGTCGTCAACCACGTGGACGAATGCACCCAAGCCATAACCAAGATGTGTTGAACATAAAGCAGTATGGCTTGGAAAACAGGGGAAGTCCGAGATCAGGGAGGTCTGAAGGATGGAGCTGAACTCCGGGGCGCTTTTAGACACAAAAGTCTCCGCAAAATCCCTGACATCTTTCAGCTCTCGGGTCGGCACCTCCGAATGTGGTGCGGGGAACAGTTCGATCGTGGAAGCGCTTCTCGGCGTTTGCGACTCATCATCATTGAATCAATGTGGTCGAACATTCTCGGTGTGAAACTGTCTAATGCTTGGTGATACTTGTATATGGGTAAGCACAATGTCTGAGTTCAGGATCGTCAGGAACGAGGTACTGTACATCTGGATAAGGGATGCAGAAACCCGACCAGCAGCTCTGTACACTCAACTCACCAGCTGATCTTCTTTTTGATTGACTTCTATCCTGGAAAGTCGCGCAGCCTTTTGGGTAAGCCTAGTACCTCCTCGTCTGCATGTTCGAGCCGTCCGAGCTACGAGCTGACATGCGCGTCGGAAAGTTTTATTCCTCTTCAGGCTTGATGACCATACCGGTAGGGCATAGCGCGCTCTGGTAAAGTTCAAGCTAATCTGGGGGGAAAGCTGAGCCAGCTGAAACATCAGCTTGAAGGTGCCAATTCGTGGCTTTCCATGGACACGTTCTAGAAGAATGTCAGGAACGGAAGAAAAAAGGTATCAGCTGCCGCTGAGTTCGGATTGATAGAGAGAGCGACGGTCAAGATGAATACTCCTTTCTACATCGCACTGGAGTCGCAGTTGGGTGCGAACACATTAGAGATAATGAGTGTCGCTACGATCGCAACAAATTCGAAGCGTGGACCGTTGGCCGTCTAAAGGATTACCTTGTCCCTCAAGTCTGCTGAGTGTGGTGATGCGCAAGCATATAGTTTCCTATAAAATTTCCGATGCCAGACCTGAGTGAAGGATCACAGTGGTGACCTGAACTCTAGTCCGTGGGTCCAGAGCGGGCCGAGGTCTAGCTGTCAGCGCAGGAGGAAGGCTTGTTTATGGTTGTGCCCCTTACATCTCCTTCCGGACTAAGCATTGCCCTTATACGGCTTAGCGGTGATCCCTGCGCAAGTACCTCGCGGAAGGGCATCCGATCGAACGGGAAACTTCTTTACCATGCTGCCACAGAGCGGCTGGCAGTTTTACGCAAGCTGTACTACCGCATTCTTAGTGGTGTGCGCTGTGCAAATCTTGCACTGCACCCACAGAGAGGGCAAACACGACTGTAGTTTTCTTGTCGTCATCCGAGTCGATTTAGGCAGTAGCCAATCAACTTAGACGGATCGATCACTCCGCACTAGACCTTTTCAGGAAATGTGCCTAGCCTCTTCCTAAGGTAGAAAATCGGCAGCACTTTGTGCTATTGCTCGCGACGCCCGTGCTCCACGACACGACTACAATGCAGAAATGAGTCGCCAAGACACTCTTGGAGTCTGTCGCTGTGGACACAAACATATCAAAGCCGACCCGTTCTGTCTCCAGCTCTGTTGTCGGCCACGCTGGTGCGCAAGCCTGGACTGTGCTGGATATCAGCTGCGGCAGCTCGGTCAGTGTGTCGTGGCAATAAGTCGTGACGGCTTCGGCGTTCGCCGATGTACCCAGCCTTTCGTCTTCCTAGTTTGCTTGGATACCAGGAGGTGAAATTGAGGTGAGTGAGATCAAGGACAAGCTCGGCTAAGCCAAAAGGCATCAGATCAGGTCAAGCTACTACCTCCTCGTTGAGCCTACGCATGCCACGGCCGAATGGTCCATGCAAAATCTCACGTGCTAGTGTCAGATGTGTGGAACAGGTGATGCCATACCTCAAGTCCTCCTTGCACATCCCTGAGCTTATGGGATCGCTGCGTCGTGAGTACATGCTCAACTACATTCAGATCGACCTTGACGCTGAACGACGAGCTGCGAGGTAACACATATGACAGGCGCTATGAATGATCAGGTTGTGGATGGAATAAGAGCCACTGACTGGAGCTCCCAAAACCCTAAGCTATTCTAGAATCCAGCTTTTACGTAGTCACTTAGAAGCATGACCAAATCCATCGATCAATCGATCAATCCATGTCAAGATAGTTATCAACCCCATGCCATGTTAATCTCATGCCGAAGCATACCGCTCAACGTATCCGGCTCGATAACAATGTACAAAAGGTCTGTTCGTTTCTGCGACATGAAAGTGAATGAAACCGAACGGCATAAGGCTGGTCCTTTACACATCATAAACATGGACTCTTCTGCGACTCACATTTGATCTTCCCTCGTCCCGTTTCAGCTCCATATCACTGACGCTGATCCTACGATGCTCCCCAGTACCAGTCGTACTACAGTCAACCTTGCCAAACTCGAAGTATTTTTTTGCACTCTGTACGATGCGGCCATCGTACTGTGGATGAGCACGGACTTGATCGACAAGATTCGAGATGTTGCTGTCAAACAGGATGTCCGCGTAACTGAGGAGACCTGAGGGTTCCTCACGCAGGATCGAAGCGTGTGTGCTCGAATATAACAAGACGGCAATGGTGCAGAGGACGCTTGATCCGATCACAACACACAATAAGCCGGCGACAGGGAGGTAGATGAAAAGTCGCTGTACTGTCTTTCCCACCTCAACTGATACCGTTGGAGCAGACCCAGCGTCGATGGACGTGAACATCAAAGTGCTGCCGAGCATCGCAAAAGCAGATGTGAAGACCTCGGAAATCACGCCCTGTAAGATCCCTGCGTCTATGGGTGTAGTACTGCGGCTCTGCGCTTCTTGAAGTAGTATTCGCCCGAACTCAGTCGTCGAGACTGCGTTGGTCGCATCGATGGCGACGTCAATATCGAGGCCGCTTTCGAAGAGCGCGCCCATTCCTGCATCGTCAGACCCGAGCTGCGTCGCGCCTGTTGCATTACGCGTAAAGGATCCTACAACGGGAATTTGCTTTCCTGGTAGTGTGATCAGCTCTAACTGCCCAGGAATCGTCCAGTACTGCGGTATACACGAGATGACACTGAAATTCCGCAGCAGTGTTGGCGATGAGGCTGAATAAGTGCCTGACACGAGCCCGAAGCGACGACTGCCAACATCAGACGCGCAGCCGAGTTCAGTAAACGTGCGCAAGTAGGTTGATGTCCTAGCCTGGATAATGATGTTTGGGCTGATACTGCAACCGCGGTCGTCGCCCGTTATGGCAAGCTTGCTAAACGCTGGATCCGTAGTATCTTCTAGAGTCGCTGTATATTTGCTGCTGTCAAGTGTTGTACAGATAAGATACGCAGCATGCGCATCTATGCTAGCGTTCAAGCTAAGGCTCTTGGATGACGAGGGTAACGATATGGTCGGAAAGGCGTACTCGCCGTTGTTCCAAGGTGGGGGGCTCGCTCCGTAGATACGTGTCGCTACCACGAGGTCCAGAATACGTCGCATATCCGTCGAGGCCGTCAGCGCAGATGAGTTAAACGTGGTCGTGGTGGCGAGCATTGCCGTGTAATTGCTTACAATAGACTTCATTACAAACAGATGCGCCGCCGCAGCTGCCATGAGACTCATGATAAGTGTAGTGGCCATAAGTCCGCTGATGAGGAAATGACGGTTCCCCAATGCCACTACACAATTCCACACAGGAGGCTCGGTGCGATAGTCTAGCGCGATGGATTGAGTTGCGACCACTTTTTTCTTCACCATTAAATCAACGAAGGGCTGCCGGTCGATGGCTGCGGTGACCATAGTGCCCCACGCGAGATCGTATAAGGTGATGATAAGTGATGGTAACGAGGTCCACAATAGGCCAGTGTCGAAGACGTATGTGTCGAATATGGAACCACTGATGGAGTGATATCGCGTCAGGATTGTCACAAAACCATTGTTTCTCTGAGAGATAACGGCCAGCACTATGATGACCACAACCATAAGAGTTCCGATGGTGGTCATGAAAATGGTGTAAACGGGTTCGATCTTCCACGACCGCCATTCACGCATCTGCCTAAATGCTCCTCCATCGCTTGCAGTAGTTGTTGTCAAGGGCTCTTTTTGCTGCTCATCAGCGTTGGAAGCTATTGTCGGGTCCATTTTAAGTCAGAGAAGAAATTTTCACACGTTGAGCAGGGCAGTGAAAGAAGAATGCTTGTGAGAAGGCCGCACGTCTCTGGGCTTTTCTATGGCTGGCGTATGCTCAGGATCCTTCCTTTCACTACTTTTCGAGGTTCAGCTGTGCGCCACCGCTAAGTCCCTGTTCGAAATCATTCGGCGTGACTTTGGAAAACCCGAAAGAAGGGTACGTTCTAGACACACCTTAACATCTTGGGGCACTAACGGACTGCTGCACAATGAATTTCAAACTTTCGAAATCTGCAATGGGGATGCAAGCTCGGACCGCCGCTCCCATTGCAGTCGGCGAATCAAAAAAGTGACTTCGAGTCATTCGAGTCTCGTGACTTGCCGTACCGTAAAGGGGGTGGCAATCAGTTCTTACATCCCCTTATAGCACCGTCCCAAGAGCGGTTATTTAGACTAGTTTTTACGGCCGCGCTAAGCCCTCTCTCACGGAGATGCCGTGGATCGAAATCATGGTTCGGGGAGGGTCCATGTTCTTCCCGGCAAGCCACAGGGAACAGGCCTGTGGCAGCTATGCTACATACGAAGCGCCACCACTTTGCATCTAGTCGTGTGGTTGGGTTCTACAGAGTCTCGATGCATGTCGTTTTTCTGCGGGATGTGATGCTCATCGCAGCTGATCTTGTCGAATGGCGCAGCCAAAGCATTGTTCACTCTATGACACACTATCGACGACTTCAAATGCTTACACGATTGGCCGTCTTGAAATGGTTGAGTAGAAGGCGTCTAGCCCTTGAGCAAGGGCAATTTGTCTCCATCCAAGGGTTTCCATAAGTCTCCAGACCAGTGCTGATGGAAAATGCTTCCTTACGCTGCAAGCAGCATACCATAACACGACACATCACAACATAAAATACTCGATCTAGCAATTCCGCCCGTAGTCACAATCAAATTTGAAGTATGCTGAAATTCTCCGTTGTCTTCATTCTCTTTGCTGGCCAAATCCCAGCCCAGATTCTATCGAGTACGTGGGCGACCCTCGACCAATGTCCTGACCATGTCACCGCATGCCATTTTGTCTCGGACACGATTGATGCGTGCGTTGAGAAAAAAACTAGCGCGGAAACAGTAGCGTGCTATTGCACACAGGAACTCTTCCAATCTTTCTACAAGTGAGAAGACATCTTCTCTGCGAACTCGTCGCTGCCAGCTAATCCTTCTCGCGTAGCTGCAAGAATGAAATCACTGCGTGCACAGACGTGGGCGGTCTATTTGACCTGAATAACCTCACTTCGACATGGCACGAGGCTTGTGACAGAAGAATTTCGTTTGCGGTCACAACGCCAGTGCTACTCCCATCGACTGCAGCGCTCACCAATCCTACCACGACTTCAGCCATCGTGCATTCCTCTATCTATGCCTCAACTACTGAAATGAGTGTAAGTCATCGGCTCAATCGGCGGCCGCACCCGCAACGCTTTCCTTTCGCTAATCTGGTGACAAAGACTAGCTCTCCCTCAAGAAGTAGCAGCTCAATCCCCTCATCCAGCGGGTCTCTGAGCTTGATGACAGTGCCAACATCAGAAAGCATAAGCCAAATCCCGCCAAGTCTATCATCCTCGTCGATTGTCCCTCTATCGACCTCAAGATCCTCAGCTGGGAGTGCGAATGTTTTGGGATGCGACCCATATTCTGCTGTTGTTATAGCCGCCTTTGTCGGATCGATCTTTCACCAACGCTAGCGAAGATAGTTCTACGGGATGTGGTGAATCGACTGTCACGTCTCGAAGAGCTTCCTTCCGCTCCACCCTGTCTGCCTTCTCTTTTTCTCTTTTCTGCATGTTCTTTATCTCTCATAGACTGACCATCCTCTCCCTGAACCTCTACGCTACCCTGCGACAACAATTCGAACCCACCTGCTAAACCTCCACCTCTCGAACCTCCTCGGCCTCTTGGAGCTGACATTCTGACCCCACACCGCGGCACTTCGCTGGGAATTCGGGGGAATTACCAGGAGACACTGCTCCAGCTCGTAGTACAATAAAATTGGATATTTCAATCAAAAGTCAGAACTTTTTCACAATATCGGCAGGATGTAGATACTCGTTTTACTCAGTATAGTCTTATCAGTATTAGCTCTTGTTGCGATATAGCCGTCAGGGTTGCCAGTGTAACTAGGAAAGATCATGTGATGTTGGGACACGCACAACACTGGAGCTCCCCTGTTGCAAGTAGCAATCTAACGCAACTACAACACACGTATCGGTTCCGCCCCTCGATCTCTATCCCTCCTATGGCTCTAGCTTCCTACTACCAAGCGAGTCTTTGCAATTGACAAGAAGATTTAAGTCTAGAAGTAAGGGTGGAGCTTATCAATCACGAATGATCGCCAAGTTCAGACCAGGATGTATATAGATTGTTGTAGCAAGTTTAGACTGCGCTAAAAGAGACACTCGGGAACCTCACCGCAGTTCGATGCGAACTCAAGAGAACTCAAGAGAACTCAAGAGATCTTCCTTGACCTTCCCAGAGATGTACAAACTAAATATCTGCAGGCAATAGTCTTGCGTATAGATCGCCACAACTACAGAAGAGAGACAGACAGATAGAAATCGATAGTAAAAGACTTCTTTCAAGATTTCAAAGAATCGCAAGAGCGCCATAAATGACTGCTATAGCGGGCTGTTATGGTGATGCATTAGATTGAGCAGAAGAAATGAAGCGAAGAGTGACTCACCCGAAGCAGATTCATTTTGAGGTAGCCTGCACCATTAGATGCGGGAGTCGTTTGAGGGTTGACTGTTGACACAGATGGCTTAAATGTCGGAGGAACCGTGATAACTGAGCCTCGCGCCGTAGTGGTAATAGAAGTAGAGCCGGAGCCTCGCGCCGTAGTGCTAACAGTAGTAGAGTCGGAGCCTGCTGCCGCCCCTGTCACTTTAGCAGCATAATTTTTTGCACAGAAGCCATGTATAGAAGCCATTGATGTAGCAAGTGCTGGGGAAGCAGTTGCTCCGTATGAGGAGCACTGGTCGATCAAAGCATCGAAGGTTGAAGCGCCCCATGGGATAGCCGATGTCCATGTATTGGCTCGCAAGGTACTTGCACAGAGGCATGATGCTTGCTGAGCCGCTGACATGCTCAGAAATCCGGGCGTAGCGGATTCACAGACTTCGGCGGCAGCTGCCACAGCTGTACAGTACGATGATTCGTCCTCGGTAGTAGTCTTTGTATCGCTGTTAGCTGTAAAATTGAATCCGTGATCCAGGTAAAATCACCTGTGTTGCCATTTGGGGCCTTGATGTCCGTCTCGAGCTGGTATAGAGTGATGTCGTCTTAGTGGCATAGTTACTGGCGCAAAACCCTTGCAAGACACTCATGGTGCTAGCAAGCTCTGGAGAAGCAGTAGCCTCATAAGAATAGCATCTATCAATCAAACCATCGAATGTCGACGGACCCCACGCGATGGTACCTATACTGCTTCCGCACAGACATGACGCCTGCTCAGAGGCATCCAAGTTTTGAAAGTCAGGAGTAGACGAATCGCAGAGTTCTATTGCCGCTCCAGCAGCTACACAATAGTCGGAATCGTCCAAGGATTGTGAAGACGCGATAGGTGAAAGAACGCTCAGAGTCAGCAAAGCTGCTACTTGAGAAAAGTGCATGATCGGACGTCGAGAAAAGTGCAAGCGTAGTAATGCTCGGAACAAGAAAGATGAGTATGGCTTTGATCTGCACCTGTAGGAATGTGCTTGGCTTTGTAGGTAGAGCTCTCGACAACGCAGCTTACCGTCTACGCGGCATACAATATATCATACCTGGTAATTGGACTTATGTGACCGCAGCTGTGGCTTGGCCAGACCCAAACTCGGTCGTTTGAGCTGATCTCGTGCCCATATCAAGCACGATATACGAATGTCCCAACCGTGACTCAACTTAATCGCTTAGCCCTATCTCCATTCATGATTGTGTATCACTTTGCTAGGTGGACCACACTACTCAGCCCCAGCTGAAGTCTAGTCCGGCCTGAGAGTCTCACGAACCTCTTCACTTGCAATGAGACCTACAGGAATACTGTGTTGGACCTCGGTACCACTGTCTAGCTAGCTCCAAGCAGACGGACGATAATAGTCTGTAGGGCTCAGGCTGTTGATTCAAGTCAAGGCGTGGTCACCGGAATCTAGATCTCAGCTCACGATCCGAGGAGGCTAAGGTTTCCCGTCAGATAAGGCGCCAAGAACTGAGCGCCAAGACTTGGGCTCTGCAAAGTCCTGTTTGGGAAGTTTCCTTCTAGCCGCTCTTGGAAGTGTCGGAGTTGCCGGTGTCTGACTCGCGAAGCACAGCTGGCTCCACTTTTAACTGCTTTGCAGCGGAGCGGACTCGGCTGCATCTAAATGACCCTAGTCTCGACTAGGTCAAGGCGGAGCGGACTCAGCCGCATGTCTAGATGAGTCTGCCGACCTGAGCAAGGAGCGTGAACGTGGCTTCACAGGTTAGGGCGATCTTGGAGGGTCCCTCAATTTGTACAACATGGTCGTACCTCCAGCACAGAGATTACCGTTGTGAAATGAGATATCTCGTCTTTGAGATGTTTTTTCAAAGGTCGCCAGTTCATATCTCCAATCTCCTTAAATTGCTAAGATGGCTCACCGATCTTACCACATATCCGCTCACACTCGAACCATTGACGGCGCCTGCATTTGCTTGTTTAGCAGCCAACACGCTGTGCAAAAGGTTTCTCTCAATTCTGCGAACGAGAATCTCGATTGCTCGAGAGCACAATTCAGGGACTAGCGACCATGGAAGGTCGATATCCCATACATCAGTGGCATCCTGGCAAGTCATCTAGACTTTCTCAAGAGGAGAGCGCGGAAAGAATCAGTTACATCGTCTCCTTTTGCTATCATGACCCAGTGGGTGAGATAAACTTTGGGTGTACCAGACAGCGAGATACCACTACTACTGCACGAGGGAGTGAAAAGACTCCCATCCTAGCAGGCTACTCCCCGTCGCACTGACCATTACTCTTGCAACATTGACTGTCAAGACCATCTGTCAGATATCGCATGATTTGACCAGTGTCTACTCCGTCAAATACTGGTTTCGACCATTCCAAAACGCATCGAGAAATCAGTCGATTTGAGCCGAGTCTCTGTTGCCTATACTTGCCAACGGTACTAACTGCATGCCAACCCGATTGACATGTCTATCAATGTCAGTATCATTTGATCAGCCGAGGTGAACCGTGTTTGTCGTTCCGATAAATATCAGATCCCTGACAGAAGTCTTATTTTCCAAGCTGTAGTGGTTTAGCACTTGCAGGGGCATATATCCGATCGTTACTTGCGCAAAATGTACTTCTTTGTGGTAGACAGTGCTGTGTCGGAAGAGGATAGTTCTTTGATGTGTAGTGTAGGAGACTACAAGATGAAGAGAGTAGTTTGTGGTTGAGGAGTTACGTTGCGGAAGGTTTGCAAGATTTTACAAGGAGAAAGATGGTGGGATGATCTTTCATGTTTTGCATACTTTCACAACCGGTCCGGAATATCAACAATAAAGGCAATGGCGTAATAGAAGTTTTTAGATTGATGTTATCAAGACATGATACAGGCCAACCCCTGGTAACGGGACAACCGGGGAAATGGGACAGCATCCAAATCTCAACATACAACACCTCCCACGGTCGCATTCAATAACGAGCG
>SWBH01000378.1:0-12730 GCA_024195465.1 Aureobasidium sp. EXF-8845 | reverse complement strand
TCAGCCCACTGCTGATAGCAGCGCTGTCTACGTTCCCACAAGCTCTGAGGCAACTCCCGCTGAATCTTCGGCTTCTTCGGTGATCGTTCCTTCCATTGGCACCGTTGTTTCCCCTTCGGGATCGATTCCTTCCCCATCTTCTGGCACTGGCGTCTACGTCAACAGCACCATTATCTCGTCTGCCACTACCTCATCCGTCAGCAGCCCTCTGCCTTCGGCAAACTGCCCTGAAGTTGTGCCCTCTTGTTTGAACACATACCTCCAGAGCACCGGCTGCGCCAACAACGCCGATGCTGACTGCTACTGCAAGGATGAGGACTTCATCAACAGTGTTTACCAGTGTATTGACGCTTACGGTGGTTCCGATGAGAACGTTTCTCGGGCTATGTCCTACATGGTCGGTATCTGTGCCAAGGCTATTCCCTCCAACCCTGCTATCATCACTGCTGTCCCTTCGACCATTGACATCCAGCCTACCTCGTCGACTGCCAACGCTGTCACTGGCTCCTCTTTGAGCACCGCCGTTCCCGAGTCCTCAGATGTTACTGCCGGTTCCATGACCTCAAGTGTCCCTACCAACTCTGCCACCGATAGCATCGTTTATGTCACCGATGTCGTCAAGAGCACTCTCACAACATGCCCGATCGGCCACACAATCACCAGCGCTGGTTCCACAACAGTTCTGACTGCTCCTTCTGTCATTGCTACCGAGATCACCACCAAGTCGACCATCACCGCTTCGATCATTTCTTCGATCACTGGTGCTCTTCCTTCTGGCGAGACTGCTTTCGAGACCTCTCCCGTCGAGACTTCAGGTCAGGGTTCTCCTTCTACAGCAGTCCCTACTGAGACTTCATCCGCATCTGTCCACGTCCAGGTCCCCGTAACTGTTACTTTGTTCAGCACCCAGATTGATACCATTACTTCGTGTGCCCCTGAAGTTACTAACTGTCCCGCTACTTTGAAGACTTCGTTGGTTCCCACTGGCTCATCCACCACCAACATCTACATCCCTGTCACCACTGCCCAACAGACTTCTCCTGTCGAGACTTCTCCTGTCGCTTCCTCGGGTGTTTCCTCTGGTGTCGTCTCAACTGCTGTCCAGGTTCCTTCCGGCTCAAGCCCCGTCTCCTCCGCCCAGGAGACTTCGCCTGTCCAGAACACCTCTGCTCAGGAGTCTTCTCCCGCTGAGACCATCCCCGCAGTCTCGACCGGTGTTTCTTCCGGTGTCGTCTCGTCTGCCGCCGGAACTCCCTCAGCCTCGAAGCCTGCATCGTCTGCTGCTTATGAGACCTCGCCTGCCGAGACCACCCCTACAATTTCCAGCGCTCCTTCGGTTCCCAAGACTGTTACTCTGTTCAGCACCAAGATTGATACCATCACTAGCTGCGCCGAGGACGTTACAAACTGCCCAGCCACTCTCAAGACAAGCTTGATTGCAACTGGAGTCACCACCGCACCCGCCTCTTACGAGACCGATGCTGTGCCCGCCTCCCCTACTGCCGTTGTCCCTGAGGTTCAGAGCACTGTTATCGTCACCGATGTCGTCAAGACAACCGTCACAACATGTCCGATTGGCCAGGTTATCACTTCAGCTGGATCAACCACCACTTTGACCACTCCTAGCGTCATTACTTCTCAGATCACCATCAAGAGCACCATCTCGACCACTGTCCCCGCTCAGACTCAGACCATGATTTCGCCCGGACCTTCTTCCGCAGATGCCGTTATGCCTTCGTCTGTCACCAGCGCTCCTTCAGCTCCCAAGACTTTGACAATCTACTCTTCGGTTGTGGCTACCATCACCTCATGTGCTGCTGACGTGACTAACTGCCCTGCATCTTCGACTGTGCAGTCAACTTCTTTCTACGCTGTCGGCACTACGACTGAGGCTCCCGTTGTCCCTGTTATCACCAGCTCTGAGATTGTACCTGCAACCACTACCCCTGCAGTCGTTGCCAGCAGCTCCCAGCCCATGACAACCATCACCTACTCTTCTGAGCTTGTCGTTCCCGCCACCTACACTGCTGGTGAATCTCAGGGCGCCACCATCCCCAACTCGAAGACCACTTCGACCATCCACAGAACTCTTACCGTTCCTCAGGTCCAGTTCATCACTGCAACTGTTGGCGGCAAGCCTACTGTCGGTCTTACTTACCCTTCGGCCGTTCCTGCAACCACCACTCCTGAGGCTGTCCCCACCAGCCCCATTGCCGATGCTGCCACTCCCGCTGTTTCTGCACCTGCAGTCTCGGCTGCCAGCTCTGGCTTTGCTCCCGGATCCTCCACTCTGGCTAGCACTTACAACATGCCTGCTAAGCCTACCGGTAGCCCCATCTCCTACACTGGAGCTGGTGCCAAGGTCAGCGGTTCATTCGCTGCCTTTGCCTTTGCCGCCGTCGCCGCAATCTTTGTTCTGTAAATCTAGAGCATTGTATAATCTGTACAAAAAAAAAACGGATTTCCTTCCTCATATGAAGGAAACAAGATGGTGGAAGATGTAATGGATGGAGATACACCCCTAACCCAAAAAACGCGCTTAATCGTCTCCGGTCTGGTATTGAAGAATGAAATGTATAGCGTTTATTTTTAGCTACCCTCGACGCTTCTGTGAATAGCAGAAGACGTCTTCTCTCTTTTTCTTTTCACGACTTTCCTTGACAGTACGCCTAGATAGCGGCATTTATTTCCTTTATCAGAACAATCTACCATTTTCAAAGACATTCTCTGTCCTGTTTGTGCGTCTGAATTCCTATGAGAATCTTATCGGTGAGCCACGAGAACAATAGTCGTTATTGTGAGGTGTCTAGTCTTGTGCAGTCACTATGAGGAAGAAAGACTGACTAATCTTGGATCAAGGTTCAGAACTAATTTCAACTAGCTATTACAGACTGTCTAGAGAAAAGCAAACTCTGAATCATTTTTTTCACCTCAGCATCGTTGGGCCATATCTCCGTGTCTCTGACTCATTGAGCATATCTCTCCATCGCTCGTCTGTTTCTGAGCACCATCTTTCTCTTCTTTCAACAGCGAGCAAATCATTCTCCACCGTAACTCTCACCATGCTTTCAAGCGCGATTAACGCGCGGAAGAGCATGTCTTCCCATATCAATAGCAAACCATCTCTTGATTTCTCTCAAGCAAACGCCAGCAGCGATATACTTCCAACTCTGCATTTCCCCTACTGTACTGTCTCCATCTGATTTTTCGTTCATATCAATGGCGAGACAGGCGAGAGCTCTGGGCAGAGCTTCCTCGTTACGATCGTCGTCATCGTAGTCGCCGTCGATGATGCGAGAGACGGTAAAGGTGAGGACTTCTTCCAGTTGTTCGCGCATGGCTTGAGTGACTTCGCGCTGGCGTTTCGACTGTCTACCGCTGTTGCGCCCAAGGATGGTGCCGGAAAAGACTTCGGTCTCGGTCAGCGGATGGCGGGAGGAGGAGCCGAATTGGTAAAGTGCTTGTATCAGGCTCTGTTCGTATCTGAGAATCGGTCAGCAATTGTGAGTGATATACTCGAATGGCCTGACTCACCCATCTCTGATTTGTCTGGCTAGATCTATGTGATGTGCCCATTGTATAATTTCTGTGTGCTGTTGGATGTATGTCCAGAGAGTTGGGAGCACAGTATCATCTTGGTCGGGAGCACATCTACTGGCGTTCTGTAGGTCGCTCAGAAATTGTTGCTCGTCAATGGCACGGTAGAGATGGCCGAGCGCTTTCTCACTACGGTAATAGCGAGTCGGGCGGACATCGTCGAGATCGACGATAGGGTCGGCATCTTCTTCTTCCTCGTCCTGAACAGCATCTTCGAAGCTTGTAAGTCCACCGGCATCGATGATGATACGCGGGCTGGGAGCCATGAAGTCGGGCTTCGCTCTTTGGGGGTTGGGAGCTCCATCCAAGCTCACCTAGACAACAGTCAGTAAGCCGTGCGGGAATGAAGGATTTGATGTGCCAGGATTGATTGTTCTCAACCCAACCTCCCTTGCAGCAATCAACACAAAACTTACCGCGATACCAGTCTTCGAGAAATCGACGGCTGTCGATGCCAAGCCTGCAAGTTTGATACAACCAGGATCAAACATGCCAAAGGGTTTCTGGTCAGCTAATTGAAGATGACGAGTACATATCGGACCTAGTTGATCAGTTTCCATGGACTCGACAAAGAAAGAGCTCATGTCGTTGATGGTGACCTCACGATCAAGCTCCAAACTCGGAACGCGAGGGTAGTCAGCTGGGGAAGCAATATCTCTCCGAGGCATCAAAGTGGGCTCGAAGATGACGTTGTAAAGATCTCCATCGAAATCACCACCGCTCAATTGACCTAGAGTGAAGGTATTGTTAGCATGGGCTCATGAAGCTGGACTTGGAGACCGCTGGTGTTAGCTCACTGGGTAGATCGCGATTGCCATGCTGGCTGAACACGACGCAATTGCGGAGATACTTGAGAGGTGAGTCTTCGGGCACGTCGATGGCCTCCACCGTTCTGATATCGCCGGGATGGAGTGCAGGGGAGCGCGTGATGATGACTTTACCTCCTTTGAGGACGTTTCTGGGCCCATTCAAGGAGGTTTGGGTAACAACGTAGATCTGACATTCCTCGAGATATCCAGTTTCGTCCATGATACCATAGAGAGTAATGCCATTCCCGACGGGTATACGACCCTTGTACTTTATATCACGCAATTTCGTGATTACAGCCATTTCAACGACCCCTCGGAGGAACGAGTCGTCGTGGTACTCGAGACCAACATCGGACAGCATTTCGAGGAGACTTGGCAATCGTGCGGCTTTGCTTGTTTGCGCGTCGTTGAGAAGAAAAGAGGCGTTGATTGTACTGGTGGTCATCATCCTCAACTTCTCCACTGCCTTATCTTGCAGCGTCATAAATGCTTGGAGAGGAACGTTCAAATCTTCAAGGATCTTGATGAACTGATGATTGAGCACCATTGGCAATGGTCGCCATGCTGCACCGCACACCTCAAGTGTGGTCGAGCCAGACCCCGTGAACTTTATCATCGAAGGTCGAATGTTGAACTGATCCCCAACAAGGCGGGAGTCCAAAGACACTTCGCCTTTCACACCAGCGAATCTGATTTGGAGGATGACGGGCTTGAGGGTGCGTCTCGAACCGTAAACACGCTACACTTTCTGAAGAAGCTCAAGTGAAATCGTACTGCAACCATCGCTAAAGCATCGACCATTGCGTTCGACGTCACGAAGTCTGACCTGGATCCCAGCTTCCACTTCAACAGTTCCGGTAGTATCGGTGAAGGCTTGACCGATACGGGCTGCACATTTAGCTGGGCTGCGTATGTGTCCAAAATCACCTAAGTTCCTGATGAGCTCTGGAGCGGACAGTACTCTTCCACTAGACTCGAGAGGTGCCATGAACCAGCACGTCTGTGAACGCAGGCTTGAATGAGAAAATCCGAGAAATGAGAAGCTTCTTCCTGCGATAGAGTATTCTGACTCTAAAAACGTCTTGAATCGAGCATACACACCTTTCTGATCGGTCCGACCATCATAATGTACAGGTTCACCATCTTCGTCTGTAAAGGTGACTCGTATGAAGTAATCGGAACGATCCTTGTACAGTCGTAACACGCGATTGCTGACTTCCGGCTCTGGTCCTTCCAGATAGACACCAGTGGGCGTGACAGTAAGCTTATGCACAAGGACGATATGTGCATGGCGTTTCAGGAGCTCATATGGGTTCTGAGATCTGGAGGTGTCGTACTTCACTGCATAGTCAAGTAGACTGTTAGTGATAGTGTCGACAGAGTAGTCTTCTGGCTCTGAGTGGGGTCCGATGGGTGGTAGACTCTGATATAAGCGTCTCAGGGACTCGACAATGATTACTCCATCGTGGTTATTTATCAACAGAGAAACAGTCGGAAGAATCTCGATGAGTTGGTCGGGCGAGAGGGCGCCGTTTCTCGCCAACCGAAGCAGCTGAAATTTGACATCGAACGGCCAAGTCTTGTAGGGTTGTACGGTCGCAAGAGTTGTGTCTAGAGACGCGAAAGAAGACGAGAGTCTGACAGAAGGAGTCATGGTTGGAGTTGGGTGATTTCTGGAAACCGCTGCGATATGACGGTTGTGCTTCAAGACCTGGAAGACGTCGGGCAATTGCCTGTAGTCCGCAAGCTGTACCTGGTAAACAAAGCAGGTGCTGACAACGTCTGCATGGGCGTTGTTGATGCTTGCGACTCGCTTCTTGTTCTGTCGTAATGGTAACTGTACCCTATGCATGCCCAGAAGATTGAGATTTGCGAATGCATTCACGACGTTTACCGACGGCTTGCGGTAGAACCGGGGAGATGCTTGCATCGTGAAGGTGATGGTCGGACTTGCGTATGCACCCGTCATCGCTGAATCCACATAGAAGTAGTTGATATCAATGCGATGTGCGTTAAGGCTAGTAATATCATCATAAAGGAAAGCCAACTGACGATGACCCAACAACATCGTGCCACGCCTTAAGTCGACGAAGTGAGGTACAAAGGTCAACTCGGCGTTGATAAACGACCACAATCCACAACGCAATCCGAAAATCTCAAATTTGGAGCTCGCCCTGGTGTGAACGGCCGGGCGACTTTGAGACAATGAGACTGATTGCATGGCTTCCAACTTGAGACTGCGCAGGATGTAATCGTCTGGCTCGTTTTTGGACAAGTCGAAGTTAATATGATTGCCATTCATGCTGAGCTGTACTAAAGGGTGTCGCTGGCCATTGGTCTTTCCGTGTCTGGCGAGGAAGCGCTTGCCCTCGTTGACTTCCAAGAAGATGAGTTTTGCGCAGGGTTTATTGCCTAACTTCTCGCACACGAAGTGGTGGATGTCGAAGTCGGCAAGAGGGTCCTTGATGAAGCGCTTGAGATCGCGCTCTTTGCAATGAGGAGGTATGCGATTGATGATTATCTCCATGCTGAAGACTGTCGGGTCGTGGTAAAGTTTGCACAGAGCGCGAACTGCGACTGTGTAGATTGAGTGATCGGATTGGAGTCGGGTAGGAAGAAGTGGTGAGACAAGAAGTTAATTTGGCAGGGAAGGAGCAGTCAGTGAGGGAGGAAATCTTGTCACTTTCTGCTGGCGATCAAAGTGAAAACAAAAACACAGTCAGGTAGCAGATGTCAAACGACCTTATCTTTTTGGTTCACTTTGGTTATGCAGTCTGCCATTGCATGCATGTCGGCGGCACAGCTTGTCTAATGATGCTGTGTCACATCGCGATGATGGCGATACGATTCATGTTATGTTGGCAAGTCCGTCACAGTACTAACTACCTACAGGTCGTGCTCAATCTCCCGACGATGACCTATTCAGATGCATCGTACAAGGTGGTTGGGATAGACAAGTGAAGTCTGGATGCCTTTCACGAGATGGGATGAGCTCCAACGGAGTTTGCCGATCAATTGCGTGTCACTTTCGCGTCAGTCCCTTGCATTTTCCCGACTGCCCTGCATGTCACTTCTGGATGTGTACTGCGTTTCAGACCACATAAAATCATGAAGACTTCTGCATACAGAGATGTGGACCAGAATATCGCATCACTAGCGATATCATGGCCGGCCGGGAAAGTAATCACATATCAACAGCTTTATGAAGTTCGAGTTGTCGTTCGTTGATGCTTGCAATCTTGAGATCCACCGTTTGCGGTCGCAGCCAGCCAAGTGTATCGGTCTTGGCTGACCAGTTCATGACAATCTGCTCGAATCGAGCGAAGCGCAGGAAATCTCACTGTAGCGGGTGTAAAAATTTGGGTTTCGGCTTTAGGACTCTGGACTCTGGACAAGACCCCTCGAGAGCCTCAAAGACCCAGGCTGCCAGATACATGATACTTGTGGGGTAATGTTTGCCTACATCAAGAGGCTCGTCCGTTGAGATGACTTGAAAACGACAATCTCTACGATTCGTGCTTGAAGATGGATTCGCACGTGGCCAATGCTGAACCTCCTCTCGATTCAATGCGACTTGCTGCCGAAGACAACACAGCAGAAAAGGTCCGGTCGCCGAAGTCTTCGATACAGGATCAAGATTCATCAGAAACTAAAGAGAAGTCTGAAGAGGATGAAGGAAAAGGAGGTCTAAGAGTTTATTTCGTAAGCGAGCCATGAAAGTGATCCTCCTACAATAAACTGATCGGATCTGCCATCGACAGCGAATCTTTCGATATGGTGATCACCTTGACTATGCCCTATACGCCCTTGGAATTCTGGGTGCTATTGTGGTTGGCGCCGCCCTTCCGCTGATGACCCTAGTCTTTGGATCGTCAACCAGTTCTTTCAACGACTATGCTGTTGGCCAAGGGAACTCGGCACAATTCAGAAAGGAAATCAACCACTTGGTGCTCTACTTTGTGTACTTATTCGTTGCTCGCTTTGTCATTGGCTATGTGGCAACCCTCTGTATCTGTATCGCCGCTGCCAGGACCACTAATGCCTTGAGGAAGGCCTTCTTGGAAAGCTTACTCAGAAAGGAGATATCTCATTTCGACTTGCAAGGCAACGGTTCAGCAGCGACACAGGTCACTACCAATGGCCATCGTATCAATCAAGGCATTGCGGAGAAGTTGTTCTCTCTCGTCATGGGTATCTCACTATTCTTCTCGTCATACATCGTTGCGCTCGCTGTACAATGGAAGCTTGCTCTTATCACAATGAGTATAGTACCAGCGATTGTGCTGATAACGGGAGGATGTATTGGTCTAGACGCGCCTATCGAGGCCCGTATCACACGCATCTACTCGCGCGCCGCGACTCTAGCACAAGACGCTATCGGCTCTGTCAAGACCATACACGCATTTGGAGCACAGGAAAAGCTTGTGCGATGGTACGACGAGTATCTCCAAAAAGCACACAACGAAGGAAAAAAGAAGTCGTTGATATATGGTGTTCTATTCTCCGGGCAGACTTTTCTGGTCATGTCGGGCACATCGCTTGCCTTCTGGCAAGGCTTCCGCATGTTTCGAAGTGGTGAGATTGAGAACGTCGGCACTGTCCTTACCGTCATCCTGAGTGTTACACTTGGAGCGACATCTGTGCTACTCATCATGCCACAGATACAGGCTATCACGAACGCCTTATCAGCTGCTTCGGAGTTGTTCGCTATCATCGACAAGCCATCCCAACTTGACCCTTTATCGCCGGAAGGAATCACGCCTGACACGTGTGTTGGTGACATCGAGATCCGTAATCTAACCTTCTCTTACCCCTCGCGACCCACGGCACCAGTACTTCAAGATCTCAGCTTGCGTATACCAGCTGGTAAAACTACTGCTCTTGTTGGGCCCAGTGGATGCGGCAAGTCAACACTCGTTGGTCTGTTGGAAAGATGGTACCAACCAACATCCGGACAGATCCTACTGGATGGCCATGAACTCAGCACATTCAATACGAATTGGCTGCGTAACCACATCAGACTCGTTCAGCAGGAACCAACTTTGTTCCAAGGGACAGTAAAATCAAATGTCGCGAAAGGCCTGGTGGGAGAGCAGTTGAATCTCAGCGAAGAGCAGCAGATGCAGCTCATTAAACAGGCTTGCATAGCAGCAGATGCGCACAGCTTCATTGAGAAGTTCCCCGAAGGCTACAACACACAGCTTGGAGAACGAGCGAGTATGCTCTCTGGTGGACAGCGACAGCGAATCTCTATCGCGAGAAGTATTGTTGCCGACCCGAAGATCTTACTGTTTGACGAAGCAACAAGTGCACTTGACCCTCGCGCGGAAAGAGTCGTCCAGACTGCACTGAACCGCGTCTCGGTGAATAAAACAACACTGATCATTGCACACAAGCTCGCAACAGTCATGGCAGCCGACAACATCGCCGTCATGACCAGTGGAAGAGTGGTCGAACAAGGTACACACAGCGAGCTTCTCGAGCGTGATGGTCTATATGCTGCCATGGTTCGCGCACAGGATCTAGGATCTGCGGCTGCAGACAAGGAGTCGAGTGATCTACTACAAAAACGAGAGGACATTGACCAGACCGAAAAGTCAAACTTCGCCATTGATGCATCTCCGACTAAGAGCGCAGGAGTCGATTCGGGCGGATCGGAATCTGAAGCAGACAAGCTTGTCGCCGGCACTCTCAACTTCTCACTGGTCAAATGCATCCTTATCATGCTCAAAGAACATCCGGATCTGTACCCATGGTATGTGCTCATAACTATAGTCTACCTGACTGTTGGTGGTACCCAACCAGCCCAAGCCATCATTTTCTCTCGCCTCATCCGCGTGTTCACACTCGAGCCTGCAGAAGGCAAACGACAAGCCGACTTCTTCGCCCTCATGTTTTTCGTGTTGGCGCTCGTCAATCTCGTTGGATACTTCCTCATAGGCGTTGCCTACAATACACTCGGCCAAACACTAACCCACCGCTATCGACGAGAAATGGTAGAGCGTATCATCCATTTCGATCAGGACTTCTTTGATCGGCCTGAGAACTCGTCAGGCGCGTTGACCGCAAAGTTATCCTCGGCTCCCTCGTCTGTACAGGAGTTGATGTCAGCAAACCTTGGTCTCATGTTGAATGTGATCGTCAATATCATAGCTACTAGCGTGGTTGCTATTGCGTTTGGTTGGAAACTAGGTCTTACGCTTGTGTTTGCTGGTCTCACTGTCATTGTTGCTGGAGGATATATCCGCATTAGATTGGATCAGAAGTTGGAAGCTTCGACAGAAGAGCAATTCGCAAGCAGCGCTGGTTTGGCCTCTGAAGCTGTTTCTTCAATACGAACGGTCAGCTTCCTTGCGCTGGAAAGATCTGTCATGCAAGAGTATAGCAAGACACTGGACGGCATCGTCAGCAAAGTCATCCGAAGTCTGGTAAGTGATCGTTACAAAACCCATAACACGCTGTTCGCTGACATATGATACTGTAGATGATCACGCTAATTCCATACGCACTATCCCAATCCGCCGACTTCCTAGTCATGGCCCTCGGCTTCTGGTACGGATCACAATTGATCACACAAGGCGAATACACAACCACCCAATTCTTTGTCATCTTCCTCTGCGTCATCTTCGGCGGCCAAGGAGCAGCTCAATTCTTTGGCTACACGACATCAATCACTAAAGCAAGGGGTGGAGTCAACTATATCCTCTGGCTACGCACCATCAAACCTCAAATCTGCGAGACTGAAGACAATGCAGGTAAAGGACCACAAGGAGATACTGTGAGTATGGACCTCCAGAATGTCGACTTTGAGTACAAGCAACGTGGTGTTGCGAAAGTGTTGAGCGACATCTCGATGAACATTCATGCTGGAACATACGTTGCTTTTGTTGGTCCCTCCGGCTGTGGTAAAAGCACAATTATAGCTCTTCTCGAGCGTTTCTACGATCCAACATCAGGTCGAATCACCATGAATGGCGATGACATCTCCTTCATGTCTCCAAAACGATACAGAAGTTGTATGTCACTGGTGCAACAGGAACCACCATTGTACATTGGTTCTGTACGGCAAAACATCACTATTGGACTGGACTATGAACCCTCGGAAGAGGAGATATTAGAGGCTTGTCGACAAGCCAACGCTTTGGATTTTGTAACTTCGTTGCCCGAGGGTCTTGCAACACCCTGTGGGTCTCGTGGTCTACAGTTCAGCGGAGGTCAACGTCAACGTATCGCCGTTGCTCGAGCACTGATACGTAAACCTTCGTTGCTGCTGCTCGACGAAGCGACGTCGGCACTTGATACACAGAGCGAACAAGTTGTGCAGAAAGCACTTGATCAAGCTGCGGCTGGAAGGACTACTGTTGCTGTTGCTCATCGGCTGAGTACAATTAGACATGCTGATGTTATTTTTGTGATTGAGGATGGCAAGATTGAGGAAATGGGTACGCATGAAGAGTTACAAGGGTTGAGGGGAAAGTATCATGCTATGTGTCTGGCTCAGTCTTTGGATCAAGCTTGAGTATTATAGCTCGTCATACTAGTCATCCGCATACAAGGGGGAACCCATCTGTTTCTTCAGAAAATCCGCTACAAGTTTCAGTACAACTTGTGGTCTTGATTTTTGGATTATTTGATATGCTATACGTCCTGTGTAGGTAGCACCAAAGGCTAACACTCTGGACGAATCTCTAGTATCAAAATTTCCCGAGCAATCTGCGCAGATCATTGTTCTGACGCAGTCTGATAGTCTCGTGCTCCTCGATCCGTGACAACACTTCCTGATGCTTGGTCAGCCCATCCTCCAGGTCGGGAACTTCCTCCACGGCGTCAGTCTCTGTAGTTCCTGCCAAAGTGGAGCGAAGGAAAGAGGTGAGCAGAAGATAGTCACCTCGTTGAGAAGCGATCGCATGGTAGTTCTGAGCTTCGCGACGCCAGTTCCGGATGCCTGTGACTGTACGTGTGGCACTCAACAAGAATGACCATTCAAAGAGACTCAGATATCTAAAGTAGGGCGAGTTCTTGGGAAAGTCGGATTTGATGTATAAGTGAGCACGTGGCTTGATCGAGATAAGAGGGCGCGAAGTGAGCCGAGCCACTGGTCTTGCAGCTGCTATGGTCTGGAGATGGTTTTGCCAGAGACTCAGCCATCGGGGTTTAGGCCATGCTTCGATTGCAGGGTTGACGGCTCGAATGTTCAACGAGAGCAGATTGGACAGTTTGAGATCGATCAGATCGACGATCACGTTCATGTCTTTCGCAGACAGACACTCGCGTCCGTAACTGATCGTCAAATTGCGGTATAGTGTGCGAGTCGTGGATGAAAG
>SWBH01000377.1:0-12753 GCA_024195465.1 Aureobasidium sp. EXF-8845 | reverse complement strand
CCCTCGGATGCGATCTTAACGCTTAGCTAAGGTACTAGTCTTACTAATTACGAAGCCGTTAACTACCTCCGTTAGTTCTTTAAGTGGATTATAAAGTTAGCTCGCCGTCGTCGTAAGTTTAAGGCAGCTACTAGCGTATCTACTATGCTTAACAACACTATAAGGTGGAATAGCTAGCTATCTATAATTAAGCGAGGGCTTTAATCCCGATTAGCTATACGTACGATTTAGTATGCTTACGAGCATATAGAGCAAACTACTCTCTAGCGGCGTTATTAGCAGTTTCTTAAGCAGCTTATTAAGTTTATAGAACTACTATAGGAGGTAACGAAGTTATATAAAGGTGATAGTGCTACGCTTAATTAAGTGCTAATTTTAATGGACTTCTTACGTAAGCATTATAAGAAGTACGTAGCTTAGTATGCTTCTTCTAATCTAGTCCTTACCTCTACTATATAAACTAGCCGATTTGCACTCGATAAATAGTAAGCTATTAATAGCTACACCCCTACCTATGCTACTACGCTCCTCCTCTATCTAACGTATCGCGAGGCCTACATTAATAAGTAGTAGCCTTAGTTATAGCGAACACTAGCCGTTACTACTATACATGCTCTATAGAATAAAAAGTATAAGAATAAGACTAAGGCTATATAAGTAGTGTTATTATTAAAAGAGGAGGAGTTAAATAAGCTTACTTAATAGTAGGCTTCTTTAAGGTATATAAGCTTAGTTTATATACCTAAGGAGTTCGTCCACTTTACTAAGAGCATGCTAGTGCTTATTAATAATGCTATATAGTAGTGGCTTAAACCGACGTAGTAACTTAACTACCTAAACCTTACTTAGATGGCTATTAATATCCTCTTAATTAATCTAATGTCTACTAAGTTAGAGAGGGTATTTAGTAGCTATAGAAGGACGCTATCGTAGGACCGAGCATATCTCTCTACTACTAATCTTAGCTATATTAAGTGTCTTAAGAACTAGCAGAAGAACCTCTGCCTCGAGGTAGTCGATCTACCTATTAATAAAAGAGAGGACGATAGTAAGATAAACTAGGAGGACTAGGAAGACTAGGAAGGATAGGGTGACACTTAGGAAGGACAGGGTCATAGCGACGATGACGACGGAGTTGGCATTGGCATTATTCCACTAGATAATTGACATGGAATGGCATGTTAGCTAGAAGTAGTGGCATGGCATGGCATAGAGCCGAAATTCCACCGATTCCATGTAACATCCGCTCTGGACCAGAGAGAAAAAACGTCACAGCTTTCACATGTCAATTCAATCTTCCGCTTCTGACATTTTCCTTGCACCAACTTGCTTTTTCTATCAACGACATACACACAACATGACAGACTCATCAACACCCTTGACAGCACTCTGCAACATCTGTCACAGCGCACCACCCAAATACACCTGTCCACGCGACGCAGTGCGTACCTGCAGCCTCGCATGCTCTCAATCACACAAACGTCGCGCCGCCTGCACCGGCATCCGCGACCCAGCCGCCTACATCTCGAAATCAACCCTCCAAACCTCATCCGGCATCGACCGCGACTACAACTTCCTCAGTGGGCTCGAACGGAACATTGATCGCGCCGACAAAGAGACGTCTGAACGAGGTGTGGCATTGGATGGAAAAGGCAAAGCCGTGTTTCAAAAGAGATGGCACGATAACGGCGCGTTGGGCAGGTATCTGAGGGATAATGGGATTGTGGTGCACAAAGCTCCCATAGGTATGGCGAGGCAAAAAACGAATCAGACGAGGTTCATCGCCAAGAGTAAGAGGATTGTGTGGAGTGTGGAATGGGTTGTTGGTGGAGAGAAGAGGATTACCGAGGTGGATGAGAGTCGAACTCTAGAAGAAGCTTATAAGGATCTGGTGGTGGAGAAAGAGAGGGAGAACAAGAAGAGGAAGAGGACGCAGGACGATGCAACAGCAAGAGCGCTGAAGCAGAAGGTGCAGACAGAGAAGACTGAGGCTGCAGAGGCGACAGTGACCACAGGATCGGAGATTGCTCCAGAACCCGAGTGTGCAACGACCGACGTCTCCACGATGGCACTTTCGACAGAGGAAGCAGAAGCGACAGAAACACTCCAAGAGCAACAACCTTCCGAAGAAGCTGCCTCACCACAAGAACTCACCCACTTCTACCTCCACAAACCTCACACCTCTTCGACAAATACAGTCCTCATCCCCCTGACACCCAACACGACCTTAACAACTGCTCTGCACCAGAAACACGTCCTCGAGTTTCCTACCATATACATCTTCAGCTCCATCAACAGCCCAGAGCCAACAAATCCCTTGCCAAACGGCTTCATCACCCTCGAGCAATATACACAACACATCACAGACGATGACAAGGAACTTCAGGGTCTAATGTCCTCGATGCCCGAAGGTCAGAGGAAGCTTCCTTTGGATGGTGGCATCTTTGGCGGACCTGAAGAGAAGAGAGAAGAGGTGGACGAGAAAGAGGTGCTTGAGATGCTACAGCGGGATGCCGATGCTTTGCAGCAGTAGGATGATGGCAATGGACAATCAGATGAGGGGAAAATTCCAACGCCCTTTTTGTCTTGATACGCAAGATCCCAGCTTTCTGGACCTCCAATTCTCCATCTTTCGTCTCTGCCTCAAAAATCGTAGCAGGAACCAGATCCGTACCCGGAACAGAATTTCCGCTTCCAAGCTCTGGTTAGCTTGTTTTCAAGAAACAAGCCTTGCCCTAAAGCTTAGTACTGACTAAGATTCTGCACGTGGTATCATTTGTCGAGGGCTAAAAAGCCCTGCACCATAACTCGACGACTGATCCGGCTATGGCCGAGCGATGGAAGTTTCTAAGAAAGACCCGATCCGGAATATGATTCTCGAGGGACCAAGGGATGTGAGATGGTCTAACTCTGTAATTGACAGACATGAGATGATTTGACTCTATAATTCGTGCTCGCATGTAAAGGCGAATTATCGAGATACAGGCCGCGGACATTCCGAATCGGAACTTTCCACAGCCGCGTGCGTCTTGACCGCATCCACCTATCGAGTACACTTTCATTGTAGAACCCAAAACAGAAGCACTGATGTATCGAATCATTTCAAATCAAGTTCAGCTGAGCTTGTTCGCTATTCTGATCAATTCTTGGATCTCCAGCACGCAAGGCAGGGCGAGAAGTGCGGATAAAATTGACGCGTCGCGCGGGATCTTGAGCCGAACCCTAGCCGAACAAGACATTTCGCTCAGCTCCGTGGCTTCTTCCAGCTCCTAGACATCGGCTCTGCCGTCTCAGCCCTGCCGATTCCTCCCTTTGTCTATCCTTGTTGATCCGGGGAAAGACTGCTGAGCGATATGGCGCGCGAAAACTTGCTTGTTGGTCAGATCTGTCAAACAGAGTTCGCAGACGGCTGTTACGGCAGCAATGTCGATTTTAACATCCTTATCCCATTGCTCGATTTGGGACCTGTCATCTTTGCGACTAGCCATTGCTTATTAGATCCATCAAGCTAATCTGACAGACAAGAACTAGCCTGCACAGATTCTGTTGAGAATATCGGATATGTGCAAGCAATACGGAGTCTCCGAGCGGAGGATTCAATCGATTGCGGGGATTTCCTTGAGCAGGATCTGTAAACGATAGTCAAGATCGTTTACACATCAGCCCGTACCAAAACATATTCCCGTCTTGCTGTTCACGAAATCCGCAGCTGCAGTCTCGGCGCAAGCCATGTCTCTAAAGTCCACCAAGGGTCTTGGTTCGAGCGAGCGCCACAAAAGATGGCAAGCGACTGTCGCAAGCTGAGACTCAGTCAACGTGGCCGTTTGATGGACTCCGAATCTCAAAACGAAGACGCTGATCTTTCTTCAATGAACAACTTTAACAACTGCAGTGCGATGGACGATGTCGTCAGCGTTGTTGTTGACATGTTCAATGTTTGTATCCTGCAGGAACGAAATTCAAGCAAAAGGCTTGAATCAAATTTGGGTTCCCACTAAGGGTCAAGCTTTCCCTTAACCCTCGATCTCTCGCGAGCTGCTGTCAAGATTCGCTGGTCTGTGGCTTTGCCGAGGCCGATCCTAAGCACTTGCTCTCTCGACAACACACACTCTCTTTCTTTCACTTACGAAGCCCTGCTTCAAGCACTCCTTTCCGAGCCGCGCATTCTCTGTTCCTGATCAGCTGCTATGTTTGCCAACTGTCTGGCGGTGTCGCCGATTGCGCCTGGACTGTTCTACACATTCGGCTTCGACCTTTAGCTTCATTGAGTTCATTGAGCGAGAATTGCTTGTCCGGCACCCAAGTATACTGTTTTCTATGTAGGTAGTCATCGAGAAATTGTGGTATATAAGAGACCTGGTCTTCCTGCCAATAGCTCCCTCTCCATCATACAACACAACAAAGCAACAACTAGCTTCTACACGATCGCTACAATCCTCACTATCACTCTTCCAATATGCGCTCTTTTGTCCTCGCTTCTCTCGCCGGCCTTGCCGTTGCTGCTCCTGCTGCCATGCCTCAGGACTCGTTCGATTGGGATATCATCGACGCAGTCGCTGAGCCCAGTGCCACTGGTGCCCCTATGGGTGTCGTGACTTCCACTTCGAGTCTCGATATCGCCTCTGTCAATGCTGCTGCCACCAGTGCTGCCTCTTCTGCCTACTCTCAGGCTCTTGCTGACCCTGTCACTACTACTGGTCTTTTTTCCGCGGCTGCTGCCACCTCTACCGTTGACTCCGCGGCCACTTCTACTGTCGCAGACTCGGTAGCAGAGACTGGCTCTTCTCTCGAAAAGCGTGATGGCGATTGCGCTAAGCAACCTTCTGGCTCCGGTCCTAAGACCACTCCCGACACTGCTGATGCCTTTCTTGCCAATCCCATCTACAACGTGAGTCATACTATCCACATACCCTGCATCAGATACTAAACACTATGCCACAAGTCTACCACACTCGCTGTTGGCACTCCTGATGGATACGCTTTGGCTTTCGGTCCCAACCAGGGAGCCACATCCGCCAGTGTCTATCTTGGATACTACACTCTGACCTCCTACGACCCTTACAAGTGCCAGGAGTACTGCGACCAGGCCGACAACTGCTACGCCTTCAACATCTACTACGAGCGTGATCCTACCAAGGACCCCAACGCCGTGAACTGCCCCAACCCCGCCTCGACTGTCAACATCAAGGTGAATATGTACCGTATGTGCTTGTTGAAATGGTACTGACCTTCGCTAGTGCTCTCTATGGGGCTCTCAGATTGACGCCACCACTGCTACCAACAACGGACAGTGGCGTGACAGCTTCCAGGTCGTGGTCGCTGGCTCCATGGGTTACAACAAGCTAGCCCCTCCTGGCAACTGCGACTCTTTCAAAGCTCCTACCGAACTTGCAGGAGCTATTCAGGCTCCCAGTGGTTACATGGGCTCCAGATACTACCCTGGACCCTACGACCCTAAGCAGTGCGCTAGTGCTTGTCTCGCCACCAACCAATACTCTCACAAGCACCCTCGCAGCGATGGAACCTACGATCCCTGCAACTTCTTCAACTCCTACGTCTTGAGCAAGAACGGAAATCCTCAGGGAACCTACTGTAGCATGTACACCGGCACATGGGCCAAGAGCTATTCCACCAACTACGGTCAGTACAGAGGCCCTGATCGCTACACTGTTGGTCAGAGCTACGGCTGGACCATTTCTGCTCAGGACCCTGGTAACGTCGCTTCTCTTTAATTCAGTCGAGAAAAGGTTTTGCTGGAGGAGTTTCGGAAAGGCTTATAAAGAAGGTGAATGGAATATTTTTGGGAAATATCAAAGAGGCGCACTAGCCGCATAGGAAGGGATATCAGGGGGCGTTTGGCCAAGGGGCTCGATGGCGGTATAGGACAGGATTTACAGGCAGATTCCAGTGATTACTAGCTTTTCATGTTTTTCGTTTTCCTTTCTTTCGTATACTGATAGATAGATTGTTTATATCATTGTCTTGTTCTTTCATTTGAGACTCTAGATCATCAAGAAATAATGCGTTCAACATTCCTCATGTATTATTAGTTACTTCTGACTGACTCGAAGGGCGAGATATCAAGGCTTCTGTTCATATAAATCATCCTGACGGCAGCTGAGAGTATGAGCAATAACAAGTTGGTTGAGTTGCTTCGACTCCCCTGTACTAATTAATTATGACCTAATAATACTGTAGTCTTTCCTTTGTCCACCCAGGTCTGAGATAAGTCGAGTTGAAGCCAACGTCGAAGCCCGAGGAGTGTACCCCAAGAACACTGATTCCAACAGAAACACTCGCATCAACATTGTCCTGCGACCAAATCGAAATACCAATAGTGTTGTTACCGTGATAATCCAAGATACCGGGGAAGACTGGAAATTCTACCTGGTTGCCAATAAATGGAACATACTTTCCGAATTGATAGCCGTTGACGTAGAGCTGAGCTCTTAGTTTCGAGCTCTTTGACGCGTGGAGGTTGAACGCGAGCGAGACATCGTGGCCCTTAGGAAGGTCGAGAGGAAGCATCGTACGGTAGAATCTAGCACCTGCAGTGCTGAGACCAGTAGAAGGAGTGCCGGAAGCCCATTTACTGTCATCGAAGCCGGGCAAGTGCCAGCCGAGACGTTCAGCATGTAAACCACCTTCATTGTAAGGTCCACGAACAGGATCGATATTGGCGCCGCCCCCAGCCTTGCCTGCTACCTTCCAGAAAGTGAACTTGGCACCATCGGCAAGAGTAGCGTTGAGGATACCGCGAGGATTGATAGCTCCAGTGGTTTGATCCTTACCCATGTGGTCTTGGATGATGAATAACACATTCTCTCCGCTCTTGACAGCATCGCCAAACTTGAGTGTCTGATTAGTCTGCGACAGTTTGATATCGCCAAAAGTCGAGCCGACGAATTTGCCATTCAACCAAGCAG
The DNA here is from genome assembly GCA_024195465.1 of Aureobasidium sp. EXF-8845. NCBI lineage: Eukaryota > Fungi > Ascomycota > Dothideomycetes > Dothideales > Saccotheciaceae > Aureobasidium > Aureobasidium sp. EXF-8845. The sequence goes on along the minus strand of SWBH01000377.1, from coordinate 5,827 downwards.
ACCAACCGCTCCCTGTACCGCCAATGACATTCAAGAAGATACCGCTACTTGAACCGTTGAATCGTCCACGCCAGAGAACGTTACCGCCATGGAAGCCATACTCGTCGGCGTAGAGAATGTGATCAGTCGCAGGTTTGTTCCAGTGAGGAGTGCTAGTATGATTGGCATCGACCCATCTCGAGTCGTCGTAATCCGCTTCACGCTCAGGAAGACCATCTGCAACCTTCCAATGAGAAAGCTTGGGGAGTGCGGCGGTCAACGATTGTACGGTGACTTGGTCTTGACCAAGTTGTCCCTTGAGACTGCCATAGCTAGAAGCTTTGACTGAAACGCACTCGCCATTGAAGGTGACCTTCTTGACACCTGCAGCAAAGACTTCGAGAGGAGTGGTACCATTGTAATCTCCAACCAGAGCAAGAGTTTCACCCTCAACAATAGCAGTGCGTACAAGGTATGGTCCAGTGACTAATGCAGTCTTGTCTAGAGGTACGTGAGGATCGTTGGTCAAGGGAGTGTGCCAGAGTTTGTAGGCGTGCGATCTATCGATAACAATCGCGGTCACGCCATTACCGTACTGGAAGACACTCATTCCAGATCCTTGTGCGAAGCTAGTGATAACACCATCTTTAGTGTCATAGAAGCCAACACTGGAACAGCCGTCACATTGTATGACATTTCCGTATTGAGCACCCTTGAGGTAAAACTCGCCACTCTCGCCAGTAGGAACCCAGAACACGATGATGGGCTTGCCGTTCTGAATGGAGACGGCGAGAACTTCAGCAGTTGAGTAGATGATTCTCTGATCACCGGCGTTGTAATCCGAAACAAGGATCTTGGATTCTCTTCCATTGATACGGATATCAGCAGCATGCTGAGGAACCTGGAATGCTCCAAGAGAAGTCGTCATGTTTTGCTTGAAGGAAAGAGATGTCTCGAGTGTTGTGTTTGCGTGCCTGACGACGTAGAACTGGGCGTTATTCTCAACGTTGTAGAGAACCTGTGTGAAGACATTCGAGTTGGTGGTAAGGTTGGTACCATTAGTGCCTCTTTCAATAAGAGGAAGATCCTTAGCAGATCTGATGAAGTAGCCAAGTAGCTTCGCCTCAGAGTACTTGTCGCCTACGAGACGGTCTTCCTGGATTGGGGCGGAATAGTCGTAGCTAGTACCAACTAAGGGGAACGCAAGAGCACCCCAGTTGGTTCTTATAAGAGTGTTAATACGTGTTGGACTTGGCGTTTTATGTGTAGAATCTCGACTTACCCTCCAAACAGCATGTACATGTTATGAGCAGTGACTTTCTGAGCAACGTTATTTCTGTAGAACACATTTACCCAGTCGGGTCCGGTATTGTTTCTGCACCCACCAGCGGGGCCGTCCCAAGGGTTATACGAGCCACCTTGAAACTCGGCAAAGAATGAAGGATCTCCTGGCGCTGTCTCCTGGAAGTGGGTGTGGTAGTCAAGGACAGTAAAGTCGGGAGCGGGAGAGTTGGTGGAAGCGCACTCTTGAAGATTGCAACTCCAGCAAGAAGGATAATTATCAACGGCATATAGCCAAGTATCTCCGCCAACTTTGTTGATGTCGTAGTCCATGGACCAAGATTTGCTTCCCAAGTTGGGGTTGTTGTGTACAGTTGGCATGTTGATGCCAGTATCGTTTGCGACAGTTTCGAGAAGCTCCATGTAGTGAATAGCAGTCTCGTTAGGAGTTCTGCGAGCAGTGTTTGTCCATTGGTAGCCGTACTCGTTCTCAACCTGGTAGAATATGACATTGCCGCCATTGACAATTGAATGCTCAGCGATAATCCCGTTCACAGTCTCGATGTAGGGCTTCCAGGCTTCAGTGTATCTAGTATCGTTATTGCGGAGAGAACCATATGCGCCAGTTGTCACCCAACCAGGGAAACCACCGCCAGTACTTTCCGCATTGATGTATGGTCCAGGACGGTAGAAAATGTATAGGCCGAGCTCTTTGCAAGTCTCAAACAGGCTGCTGATATTATGAGCACCAGATTCGAAGTCAACGACGCCGTCGCGTGGAGCATGGAATCCCCTGTGTATGATGAGTTGCTATCTCTTCCTGATATTGACATGGATCTTCTGCTTACCAGTGCGAGTAGAAAGAAACTGCGTTGAAACTGTCTTTGTATTAGAGTGTGCAAGTCAAGCATTTGGCGATCAACTCACCCAGCAGCTTTGACTTTGTGTAGGATATCAACCCAGAGCTCAGGAACGGGAATTCTCCAGTAGTGCATCTTTCGCATGGTTAGACTAGATGGTCAATGTTGGTCAGGATTGATACATACCTCTCCAGACCAGATGAACAGACGTTCGCCATTGACCTTGAAACTGTAGTGATCCCATTCAACCAAGTCAGTGAGACCATTGCTTCTGAGTGGCCATTGCGTCTCCTGCGCATTGGTGAGGGCGGCGAGCCCCAACGGCAAGGCGAGGGTCAAGCTCTTGAAGAGACCTTTCATGCTATCTTTCTGTCGGAAGGAGTAGAGCTAGATAAGCTGCGGGAAGTTGGAATGTCAGGGTATAAGAATATTTATCCTTCGCTGCTTGCTCCATAAGCCAAGCCATGCCATCGCGTATGATATGGTTGTCTAACTGGAAACAGCATGTCCCTCGTGTGAATAGGGTCTTAGCACGGTAGAATGGTACTTTACCCACAGAATCTGCAAGAACGACGAGACGGAAAATTAGGTGCACGGTGATTTTGTAAAGTGGCGGGCATGCAAGCAAGGAAATGAGGGGAAAAGGCGGATCGACATGGTATAGACATGGGATCAATCTACCGAGCACGCGAGGACATGCGGAGTGCTGCGTGCGACTACCTAGGTGGCAGGGTCAGAAAGGTCAACTAATCCTCCACGCGGAACCCCGGTAATGCGACGCATCATGAAAGGTTCCAGGACATATCTCAAGACTTGAGGGTTAGGGCAAAGAGGGAAAGCGAAAGATCGGAGGTTGGAGAGGTGTGGAGTTTTTCTGCGGTCAAATGTGGAGTCTCGTACCGAGGATGGATCGTGCATACATCATTCATTACCCCATTAGGCCTTATCTGATAGAGTCATATCAACTCCTCGATCCTGTAGAACCAGGGAAAGAATACATCTTATATATATGCCATATCGAGTAGAAGACGTGTAGCGTCTGTTGAGGTGATAAAAAATTGACATTACACATAAGTACTCAACGGTAGCTATGACAGCCACTGTGAAAGAAGGATATAGAAGTGTAAAAGGACGAAATCAAAGACAGATCTAAGATTGAAGCAAAATTTAAAGACCGGAATCGATCTGGTTCACAACAGTAGTGTTGGAAAACTCAGACCAGTCACGGCAAGTCTGGGCCATGACATACGGGATTTCCATCTCCTTGGTGACATATGGCGTGTTGACAAGTAGATTAATGTTCATGCCTTCGCTGATGTGCCAGGCAATATGACAATGGAAGGGCCAAACACCCCAGTTGTCAAGCTCGATTTGGATGACGAGGAAGCCGTTGGGCTGGACAAGCTGAGTGTCACGGCGCTGAGGATTCTCAGGGTTGGTGATGGAGACACCATCCCAAGTTCCGATACCCTGGTTGAGGATCTGCATGTTGAAGCCATGAATATGCATGGGATCTGGAAGACTTGGTCAGTATGGATGATTTCTCTATATGGAGAAAAATAACTTACGAGAAGCAGGGAAGCCGACACTCTGCATAATGATACGGACGGTCTTGTTGGTTCCCAAATCGAAGACGCGAGACTCCTCGGGGAAGTCAAGATTACCAAGCTTGGCCTCAAACAGAGTAGGATCGTTATAGTTGGCGACATAAGTTTGGTTGTTCATGTACCACTTGAAGGCTCCTGTCGAGTTGTACTTGGCAGACATGGTGAAGTTGAGGGTGACATCGGGTTCTTGAACTGGGATAGGGTACTTGGGAACTGTAAGATTGAGGGGCTGGTTGTTGCAGTTCAGAGGGAAGTAGATGCGAGAAACATCGATCGTGTTGGATGTAGTCGGAGGTTTGCTAGTATCAGCATTCTCGTAATAGATAGCTGCAAGAGCCTCGACGCCGTGACCATCGTTCAAACTGCAGCCAGTCTGGCCGCGAGGAGGTCCAAGTCCGGAAGGTCCTTCAGTCATACGCATCCAGACTGCATCGGTACTGTTTCCTGTGGCTTCCACGATGATATCGGAACGTTGACCGACACCGAGTGTGACCATATCAGTGTAGTAAGGCTCGATCGGCACGAAATCGTTGGCAACAACCTTGAGCTGGTATCCATCAATGGAGAAGAAGATGACGGCTTCGGCAGCATGGTTGACAAGACGCAGAAGGTGCTTCTTGCCACTTTGGAAGCGGAACTGAGAGACGCCGGCATTGGGGGTACAAGTAAGGTTGGTGTTCTTACAGTCGTAGTTGTTTTTTCCGTTGATCAACATGTTGTTGGAGTTCGGCGGGAAGATAGGGCCAACTTCCGAAGCGAAGAAGACCTGTTGGACCAGAGAGTAGTAATCGGCATGGAACCAATCCGTCAACATGACGGGACCAAGATCAACGTCGTATTGATCGGCGACAGGTCCGTGAATAATGATAGGACCAGCCAAACCGTTAAGGTATTGAGCCGACCAGTGAGAGTGCCACCAACTGGTACCGTAGAGTTCGGCGCGGAAACGGTAGGTGAAGCTTTTGCCAGGAGCGATAGGACACTGACTCAGACCGGGAGTTCCATCATACCATGGAGTTCCTTTCTGGAGGAATCCGTGCCAGTGCATGGCAGTACCCTCATTGAGGTTGTTTGTGATTTTGACCTCAATCCAGTCACCCTGAATAAGTTAGTTACTGCATACATCACAATTGAAGACGATCATTTCATACCCAATTTGCCTCTATGAGAGGCCCAGGAAATTGTCCGTTGACTACGAGCAACGGAAGTTCAACACCATCTGGAGCCATGGTCCTGTTGGAGATCTCCCATTCGTAGTAACGAGTCATGCCAGTGTTTGGAACGTTCTTCTCGTTGTAGGGATTCGTGTCGTTTTGCTGCCTTAGACCCCAAGGACAGCCTTGAGGGAGTGGTCCATCTGACCATGCTGCAAAGCCTGGGTGATCGAGTGTACCCCATGTGCTGAGACCTAAACATTCAGTCAGTCTGGTAATCAACAAGTCCAGACGTTAATACAAACCGTTAGTCGCATTTTGAGGGAGCACGCCACTAGGAGACCAAGGATGGGAAGTAGCACCTGGCCATGGCGAGTCTTGAGTCTTGGAGAGATTCCAGTCGTTGTATCCATGAGGTCCTGGAGGTCCTGCAGGGCCTGGAGTTCCTTGAGGCTTCGAGTGCCAGCCAAATTGTGGTACCCACGCGGAAGCGACGGCGGAACCCCAAAGTGCCGCAGCCGAAAGTCTAGTTACGGCCCTCATGCTGAGCGTGAACAGAAAGAAAAGTCAAGCGAATAGGTATATGAGTGGATAGTGGAACGTATAGCGGGTGTATGCAGAATCCTGAAACGAAAGACAGGTAGAAATATGAGAAATTGGAAGGTCGCACTTGAGTCACTTACGTAGAAGAGGCAGGGAGCCCGTCCGAATTATATATGTATAACCAGATCCAAGAGGAGGCGGCCACTTACCAACATTTCGAGGCTACTCGGGAAGCCAGCAACACACACACACTCGCTAAGGATCCGTTCCTTCCACAGTAGCTTCTCCCAGCAATAAAGCCATGACAAGAAGCTAAAAGTTGGCAAATGACTTTCGAGCCGATCCTGTCAGGGCGGGTCTGGAGTAAGTGGCGGGTCTGCCTGCATGAGGCAATGGGCGAGCG
>SWBH01000376.1:0-12784 GCA_024195465.1 Aureobasidium sp. EXF-8845 | reverse complement strand
GCGTTCTTGGCGAGCATGATCTGCTTCTCGGCGCGCTCGATGATAGCGGCGGTGTGAAGGTCGTAGGCCTCCTTGAACTTCTGGCGGGTGACGTTGGTAAGCTGAGCCTCAGCGACGAGGGACTGTGCCTCTGCGCGGACAAGCTCCTGCTCAAGAGTGACAATCTTGACGGAGCTGGGCTCCTTGTACTTCAGCTTCTGGATCTCATCGGCAATCTAGAAAGCTCAGTCAGTATGCTTGCATGGTCGTGTGATGGTCGTAGGAACGGACCTTGGCCTTCTGGTCGCGCGAGGGCTGGACTGAAGACTCAGTGTTGCGAATCTGCTTGAGAACACCTCTGCTCTCCTCAAGACCTGAAGCAAGAACATCCTCTTGCTCGGCAATCTCAGCAAGCAAGACACCAAGCTTGTCAGAGATCTCTGAGATAGCGTCGTCACCGGTCTCCTCACCCCAGTCGCTGAGCTGGGAAGCAATGTTGGCCTGCTCCTTGGCAGCAGCCTCGTATGCGCCAATGGCGTGGTTCTCAGTCTTAATCAAGCGGTAGAGCTTCTTGGAGAGATCGGCCTGCTGGTGACCACGAAGACTGGCCATGGTGAAGCGGTGCTTGTTGGACGACTTCTCGCCGCTTTGGCCCTTCGACCTGATTGAGAGAGAACGGTTCCTGTCGAAGACATCAGACACGAACAAGAACAATGGTACAGGCATGGTCGAATGTTGATGTTACTGACATGATGGAATATGGCAAGCTGAGCTTTCGGATTTAGGTATGTTCGAAGTGATAGGTTCTAACAGAGTTGCAGTTGCACTTTGTATCTCTATCTGTGTAGAAAAGAAGTTGAGAGGGCAGGAATGCGCAGAGGAAACAAAGACGCGACTTCCCCAAGAGCTGCCCGACGTCATAGGGTCTCACATGCTCGCCTGCCGTTGCCGATCATTTCGAGGGGTCCAGCCACTTGCGGGCATCCTTCCTTCTACCTTTCGTATCCATACCGGAGCATCCGCTACATATGTTGAGTGTCGTCTGCCGAGTCTTTTTGATCAAGCCTTGCTTCGATTCTCGACTCAAGCACTTCCCTCAATCCGAGGTTTGCTGCGGACAGGAGAAGCGTTGTTGCAGACAAACGGCTTCAACTATGTAGAGTCGACTTCTTAACGCTCCCGTATCCACTGCGTATACAACATTACACCTTCCTGACTGACTACATCTCCCAACTTTTATCGTATTCGTACAATGTTTGCAATACGTGACTCGGCCAGTCATAAGCATCATTTTTCTGCTATCCTGCTGTCGCGATGAGGATTGCTGGCTGTAGGCTGACTTGAGTGGTAGATGTAGCGCATCGGAGTATCGCTGGAACGGTTATCGTTGCCCTGGTTGCTGTATCTTCGACGATTCTTTGGCAGTGGGGAAGTTCGTCGAGCTGGCCTAGGCTGATAGTTGGACACATGTCTTGCTGGTTCATCCCAAGAACGGCCCACGCGTTCTTCTTTGCTCATGGTGATACACATGCTGCCGTGGGTCGATGCAGCTGTTCGACGAGGATAGTATGTACTCGGAACGTGTTTGGTAGTCGACCTGCAATGGCTGCGAAATTTGGCTGGAGGAAACGACTCTTCTGGGATTGAGAATGGTTATGAGCTTCTACCTATACGTGTGATAACAAGCAAGAGATTGCAAGAACGCGGCATACTCTCGAGTTGTTCACGATACTTCCCGTCCCTCTCACTGTGCCTCTAACATCATCGTTCATATGACGCGGCTTGCCCTGTCCAAAATTGGTGGCGTCAAGTCGAATACAATACTCGAGTTATCGAGTGCCCTACAACTCCAGGAGACAAGACTTGGAATGATGAGAAAATTGTGACGCGAAAACCAAAGCTTTCTCTGGTATACACACTCTAATCTATCAAGGCGGTGTGTGCTGAAACATGCAAACGCCACGAATTATGTCCCCGAAGCTCGCCCATCGTCCAGCGACTACTTCCTGGCTAACACGCGGACTACTGTCGCGAATCGTCTCCTCCTCAGCTCGGTCGAAGGAGTCAGCAATGGCATACTCTGAAGATCCTGTCTCAGGAGTCTTGGGGTACTTTTCGTTTGGTTCCTCAGGAGACTCGTTCACCGTGTCCTCGTCCATAGGCTCACCGACGTCCTCTTCTGGAATTCCGTCTTGTACCTGCCTTTGGCTCCGGGTTGGCTCTTGATCCAGTTCGATCGTCTCCAAGATCTCTTCTGCGGCATTCTCTCCAAGACCATCTGGTGACTCCGGAGCAGATTTAGCCTCAATATCAGAACTGTCTGCCATCTCCGTGTCATCTTCTGTCATGCTGGGGATATCTCGTATGACCGCGACTCTGGCTTTGCAGATGACTGTACGGCGTACGGTCTGGTTGAAGTCAGTGTGCTACCAGCAAAACGATTTTCTACACGGCTTACCTTATGCTGATCATCCCGCTCGACTCGACAAAGTTGTGGGAATAGAGATGCCACGACCCAACCAGTCTCTTCAGCAAACATACCTTCCATCTCTGTAGGGTTCAAAGGTTTCCAATCTCTTTCTTCAGCTGCAGGAACCATCTCGAAGGTGTATTGCCATCTTTGGAACTCCAGCATACCCAAGGTCCGCAGGAGGGGATCAAGAGCTTCTGAGAGTTCTCCAAGCATGCTGTTGTTAATCTCCATATCAGTCAAGCTCTGAATCATCTTCAATGAATCGTTTAGGACGTAATTCAGCGATGCCTGCTTGGCATCCTCCATAGATTCTGGGTCCTTGTCGGTAAGAATTTCTTTTGTGAGCGAGAGCCATTGTTTGACCTTCTTGCGCGCTTCGGTATTCTGAGGCTCTGTACACTAGTTCAGTTTCTGACCGGGATTTCCTACAGCAGCTATGCTGCTCAGTGGACTTACGAAGCATGTTGGCGTAAAACGTTGTGGCAGCTTCAGTATGCTTGTCGCAAGGCCAGCCAAAAGCCATCCTCGCGTTCACAATATCGACTAGATACAGGGCCACTGCCAGGATGCAGAGATAAATCTTGTCGTTCTTAGTGTTGGTTCTGTAATCGGGCAGATATCTCTCCAGATCCTCTTGACAATACGCGGAGTTGACCGTAATGTCTGGAATTCTGGTTAACAAGATTGATCGCAAGATGGAGCCAGGAACCCTTACTGAAACTTTGTTTGCGGAGGACACCCCAGAAGCAGTCTTTGATGGCGACGAAAGCACAGCTCATCGCTTCCCGGAATGTTTCGTCTGTGATCTGGTCGTCCAACCTGGACGCAGCTGCAACCTTCTGCTTGAGTTTTATCGCTTGGTCAGATAGTTCTTGGTACCTCTCTTCCTCTGCCTCTAGTGACTTCTCATAGCGCTCGCATTCGTCGCAAGGCTTTTCAAGAAGTAGCTGGACTTGCTCCTGTGTCTTTTTCAGCTTCTTGGTCCTTGTATCTGTTGTTCTGCATTGCGTTTCCAGTTTCTGTTTCGTGTCTTCCAAAGTTTTCTCGGCAGCTTCCTTTTGCTTGTTCAGTCTTGTGGCACGACTTTTGAGCGTAGTATTTTCTCGAGAAAGAACGTTGTTCTGCTCTCTCAGTTCGTCGATTTCTGCCTGTAATCTTTCGGATGCTTCAGATTGCACTCTGTCCGCCTGTCTGTAAGCTCGTTGTCAGCCATCGATATCTCCATCTAATGAGCGTTGCGAAGCAGCACCTATCATCGGGTTCGTCGTGGTCCAGCCTATATCGTTTACGAGTTGTGACTGCCATGGCTGATTCTGATGGTTGATGGTTGAGAGTGTGATGCGTGTGTTAAGTGTGAGAAGGAGAGGAGTAGTAAAAGGCGGACATCACAATTCGCTAGGTGGAAGGAACCAATTAGTAAGTGAATCTTCAATTCCTTACCCTCACGTCCACCACTACGGATCTTTGGCCGCGTTTCACTTCGAAATCCTCGGAGAGTATACGAAGTGAGTTCGCTTATAGACAGGTACTTGTTAATAAGTGAAAGCGTAGCCACAGAAACATCCTGGAGTTGCCCCTCTCCATGGATTGTCTTTCCAGGGTCAAAGGTATCGTGCATTTTGACAGATACTTCTACCAGCCTTCGAAGACATTGAGATGCCACACGTCACCTTTGCTTTCTCAATTGTTTGAAAATAATAAGAGCTCACCTCACTTCCGTCACGCTCGCGTCCCTGCTTGTTTCCATCTGTTCCCCTCCGCTTCCGCTTTGCTCGTTCGATCACAACAATCACTTACCTGCTGTTCAGACCACATATTCCTTGTGCATGCTTCACTGCATCACGACATCCTCTTCCTCACAAAACATCTTACTCCCGTACCCTAAGATCTTCCTCCAGCCAGCCTAAGATCCTTTCTTCGTCTACCCAAAGATCTTCTGATAATCATGGTCAGAGAACGGAGATCATTCAGATCAGATGACACTATCATCATCTCTGTCGACCTCGGAAGCACATACTCAGCGTAAGTCACCACCTTGACCACAGATCGCAGAGCATCACACTGACACACATACAGTTCCGCTGTCACCTACTCTGGCAGACCTGATCCTCCTGAGAAGTTGGAACCCATCACTGGGTATGTTATCAGCGCCATTCGTATCACATCATCAGCTAATACGGCTCTAGATGGGCCGGCGGCGACAACTGTGAAAAGGTCCCTACACTTCTAAGTTACAAACTTTCCGCCGAAAACACCCCCCAGCCCAAAGGTTCTCGTAAGAGACGCGCCGGCAGCGACTCAAGCACTCTGTTCGTCAGCCAAATCATCACAGAAGTCGACGAGTGGGGATTCGAAGTCGACCAAGAGAAAGTGAGTTTGTCAGCGCGGTGATGCAAAGAGTCACGGAGTGATTTTTGAGCTGACCAGGACAAGGAGCACATCCAGTTCGTCAAGCTTCTACTTGACCCACGTCAGAAGCTTCCCGACTACGTTTCGCGTCAAGAACTCGAGGCTCGTCTAAGAAGAGCCCACAAGACCGCTGTCCAAGCAGCTGCCGACTATCTCATGCATCTGAAGCAGCATGTGTTACAGCAGGTCTAGGATCGTTTTGGCGAAGTCATGTGTGCATCGACCAAGATCGAATACATTCTGACTGTCCCAGCTGTCTGGTCAGATGCGGCCAAGGATGCCACCATGAAGGCCGCGGAGCTCGCTGGTATGAACGAAGACCGCAACCTATCCATGGTCACCGAGCCCGAAGCTGCCGCTCTTTGTGCTCTCAAGACCATTGCAGGCGTCAATGCCCAGGAGGACGATGTCTGGATCGTTTGTGACGCCGGTGGTGGTAAGTGGCAATACATCGTGTGCCACAGTTCCAGGATACTAACTCTGCCCTCAACTATAGGTACCGTTGATCTAATTTCTTACGAGATAAAGTCAACGTCACCATTTCTTATCGAAGAAGCCGTCTCCGGTGCTGGCGACGTCTGTGGCAGTTCTCTGATTAATTTGAATTTCAAAGACTACATCAAGAGGAGATGGGGTGCCAGATCACTCGAAAGGTATATCGAGAAGAATGACAGAGCTTGGGCTCAATGTCTTAAGCACTTCGAGGAGCGTACCAAGAGAGATTTCGACCCCGACAGGTTGCCTGAAAAGGTCTATTCCATTCCACTCTGGAATGCTGCTGATGATCCCGACGTCGACATCGAGGATAACAACATCAACTTGTCCACTCTGGACCTGACCGAGATCTTTCGACCCATCATCGAATCGTCACTGAAACTCGTCCGCGACCAGTACAAAGCATTGTTGCAGATAGACAAGCAGCCTAGAGGTCTCATCTTGGTTGGAGGCTTTGGAAAGTCAAAGCATTTGATGCAGAGCATCAAGAACTACTTCTCGGCTGTCTCACCCGGGTTCGAGGTCATCAGACCCAGTCATTCCTGGTCAGCCGTCGCAGTCGGTGCAGTTATTCATCGACTTGAAGGTGCCTCCATGGTCAAGAGCCGCATCGCCAGAAGCCACTACGGTGTTCTGACACGTGCCTACTGGAAAGAGGGTACGCACAGCCTGGGCTCCAAAACCTACGACGACGTCGAAGACAGCTGGTACGCCGACGACGTAATCCAATGGCACGTCGCCAAAGGCTCATCCATGATCTCTGGCAACTGCATCGCCATGCCATTCTACCTCACCGGCCACGAACCCAGTGACAGCGAGCTAGTCACGATGATTGTCAGCGACGAGGACGAAGCGCCTTTGGAGTTTCAACCTTCGCAGAAGACTCGCAGGCTTTGCGTTATCAACGCTGATTTGAGCAACGTTCCCCGCAAGAGCTGGAAACCTCGTAAGACTTCACACAACAAGAAGTTTGTGTATCTTGAACACAGCGTGGGTCTTACTTTCGGCCCGGGCGGTCTTTTGTTTGACGTCAGAGTTGGTCAGAAGGTTGTTGGAACTGCCAAAGTCGACTACGAGCAGTGATGTGGTTACTTACATCTTCTTGCGATAGCCGGTTGGATCATATATGGGGAGATCAAACGCTGTATACCCTGGTGGTAGAATTGGCCAGGATTTCTTCTTGCTTCTCTTGGAGACAGTCCAACTGGCATAGGGTATCTGATTCGGTTGGCCACAGTGGTCTTATTGGAGCAAGTGGCATAAATAAAGAATAGGCGGGATGTAACGACGCAATAACGGAGATACGAGACAGGGATCGAAGAAAGAAACGAAAACATAGGAGAAGAACAAGTGGAGGTTATAGGAAGTTTCACGAAGGCAGTTTCAAGCAGATCAGAAGCAATTTCTCAATCGAGCATTCTCATTCTCGGCATGATTCCTTTCTGGTGCCGATGCCATACAGTAGAATTCTCACACAAGAAAACATGCATCTCGAAGTATCTAGTAGAACTAGCCTATGTACCCTATTGGCACAAGAGGCTCGGACTTTCGTTACTTCTTTGGAAGAGGACTTGCCATCAGCCCTTGATTGGATACAGAAAGAGTAAGAAAATCAAGATGGCTCCACTGGAGCAGAGATCAGGCAAGATACGATTAGAGAATATCAACGAGCGACTAAAAGGACAGCAATTGGGCTATGCTATATTCGAAATGTTGTCAAGATATTATGAATATCTGATATCTCAAGATCTTGTCATCCTCCTCTACCAATGGGTCCCTCTGAAGATTCTTCTCCCAAGATATCGAGTAGCGAATTTGCTTACTGTGAGAATGCACGAAGGTGTGTGAAACAAGAGTGTGGCCACAGAGATACCTTAATATATGGAGGAGGACATTGTCGATACAGTCCAGAAATACGAACTTCGTTCAACGGGTCTCTATTCATAGCCTCCTCACGGTTAGTAATAGGGCGCTCACTTACCATTAAAGTGCACAGTCTTCTACGAAACATAATTGTGGCCACAGAGGTAGTTTGATATCGACGCAGCTTGAACGGAAAATGGATGTATTGATATGATTCAGAGATACAAGCTTCAGGCCTTTTCAGTACCAATCCCGTCCACGCTGAAAACCTCGTCGCCAGCATCACCATTGTAAGTCTCTACTCCTTGACTGATTCTCTTCTTTTCTGTCCTTGCACACATCCATGTGACACCTGCTGTCCAGATAGCTAGAGCAATTGAACATCCAATCATTGCCCACATACCCCTTGTGAATTTTGGTGCAAAGTTTGCCGAGTAGAACACAATACTCCACCAACTATTGAACACGGAACTGAACATATTCATAGACGCGATAACAACAGCACGAAGACTGTCTTCTTCGTAGCGAAGCGCATCGTTTGCCCAGGCGAAAAATGTTGCTTGACCTTGGGAGTACGTCAGCATGATACAGAAGACCCGAGCAGCAGGGTGACTTACATGCATAGACAGAGCCAGCCCAATAGTATGCCGCAAAGGTCGATGCCGTGGTAGCAGAGGGCGCGAGTATCATAGCTGAAGTAATGACGCCAGTAATACCAATCCAGTACCCAACGAGATATCTTTTACCGCCCAAGAAGTCCGTAAGAGTAGCCCAGAAGAGTGTTGATATGATACCCACAGCTGGCACACCAGTTGGATAGTTGTTGAGCTGTGCCACCGTATATTTGCGTTCTTTGTGTGCTTTCATGTAAAGAGAGAGCAGACCGTTCGAAGAGAATGATTCACATTCACCGGCTATCACCCATAGGCCCACAAAAGAGTAGAAGTACCATGAGCCAAAGACGCGCTTGGCGAAGGCCAGATTGAAGGGCGCTCGCTGGACATGATGAGGAACGCGAGACCGAGCAAGTTCACGCTCGGTCTCGGACAGATATGGCACCTTGGTCGTCTGCGGTGTGTCTGGAAACAAGAGATAGCCGTAGATGGCTACAGGTACGCAAAGTAATCCGTCAATAATGAAAAGCCATCTCCAGCCAGCCAGTCCTTGTAAACCATCCATGGAAGAATGGATTCCGGTTTGTAAGAATCCACCGATCATGGTTCCTGCGAGACCAGATGCGGTGAAGATACCACTGCGTTTGCCGAGTTCGCGTTCGGTGTACCAGGACCCTAGAATGTAGTGTGTACCGACGAATGTGCTTGATTCTGCCAATGCTTGGAAGAAGCGAATAGCCATGATTGACTGGGGGTTGTGAGTGGCTGCCGTGACCATAGTCAAGCAACCCCAGACTATCATCATTGATGGGAAGAAGATCCGTGGTGAGATATAATAGAGGGCAAGATTGGATGGCACTTGCCCAATCACATACCCTATTTGACATGTTAGCCATTATAATCAATTACCTCCCGTGCGCAAGAGCATAGGTCGTGTGTAAATATACAAATGCACAATAGTTACAAGATCAAGGATATGTCCCGAGAGAGCCGAGATTAAATCGACGGATACTATCCTGTTTCTCGAATCCTTCGTGCATTTTCATAGCAGGTACTACGCTCTCGAGCTTCATGGGAGAGGGGCGGGAGGCGCTGACTTACCGACAGTGAAGACGGTATTGATCTGTGTCAACTCATTCCCCTTGAAGTTGAGGTCTTCTTTCATTCCGGATACATAAGCATTGGTGAGATTGCTACGATCAAGCTAAACACATATCAGCCGAGGGGAAATGATATATAAAATAACATGGCAAACTCACATAGTTCAAGAAGTACATCAAGCAGCAGAACGTGAGGATGAAGAAGTCAAGCTTCTGTACCAGCTTCCTTTCGCCCACAGAGGAACCTCCAGGGCTCAGATATTCTCTGAATTTTGTGGCAGCCGCCATGTCGAATTGATGGCCAGAAAATGGTCGATGATTATATTATTGTGTAAAGCCGAAGTGCCGTTCGTTACTTCATCTTATATGATCAACGCAATCTGAGAGTGGGCGTATAAAGATAGGCCATGGGCTGTACAGCGGCACAGATTGTGAATGATAAGAATGGTATTCTTATCAAAGCAATGGTATCGAACGGGCAAGCTTTCCAAGTCCTATAGAGAAAATTGCCCCTCGGCTGGGATCAAGGTGGTTTGCCAAGCTTTGTGGGGCAAAAGATAGGGCAGATGTGGCAGGGTTGCCCGAGACCGTGGTGATCGACAACAGATAGGCCTCGGGCAACGATTATCACATGCGGGGTTTATAAAGGTGTTTGGATTTAGATACTCGTGAGATGCTCCAGAATAGAATTCGAACTTACGAAGACACATCAATTCACCAAACATGACACGCAACTGGCATGATATCGCAAAGGACAAGCGTGCAGCACTGCTCGAATCCATACCAAAGGAATGGCTTATACCAACAGATCTCATGCCCCCAGAGTCACAATTGGATGTAACAGGATTTCCTAAAGATAGTGGCTTCTTCACCGAGGATGAATTAAAGTACACATCTGCTACGATTACAGAACTGCTGCAACAAATCCACAGCAGTCAATGGAAAGCAGCAGACGTTGCTCAAGCGTTCTCCAAACGAGCTGCTGTATGTCATCAATTGACAAACTGCTTGAGCGAGACTCTGTTCCCTGAAGCGCTGGAGAGAGGCAAAGCTCTGGATGATCATCTGGCAAAGACTGGAAAGCCTGTTGGTCCGCTTCATGGCCTTCCTATATCGCTCAAGGATAACTTCAATATCATCGGCAAGGACTCTACTATCGGATTTGTGGCTTGGGTCGATCAGCCGGCGACTTACAACACTGTTCTGGTGGATCTGTTGGTCAAAGCAGGAGCGGTGCTCTATGTCAAGACGAACGTTCCCACTGGTTAGTCGTCCTGGTGCTCGATATGGATCACAAAAGAAGACATGCTGACCTTACATTTGCAGCAATGATGATTGCAGAATCTGTGAACAACACTTTTGGTCGCACTGTGAATCCGAGACAAAGAAATTTAACTTCTGGAGGCTCGTCGGGGGGCGAATCGGCTCTGATCAGCTTTGGAGGTAGCGTGCTTGGAGTAGGCACGGATATCGGTGAGTGTGGATAATTTACTCTCCATGTGTCAAGTACCGTCACATTGAAGCTGTAGAAATGCACGACACTTTCCAGAAGAGAGTCGTGTCCACGGAGAGACACCACTTCGGGGTTATCTCCATGGCCACACCCTGGCTTGGGAAGAGACTGTGCATTTGTACGGCTACAATGAGCCGCGCCTTTAGCATACGGAGAGTGCTCAGATAACCACTTTCCCGGCGACTGACCTTGGCCACTAGGTGGCTCTCTGCGTATACCTGCAGCCTGCACTGGTATCTTCACTTTGAGACCGTCCTTCGGCCGATTCCCAACGGCATTAGCCAGATCTGGTGAGAATTTTAGTCTTGTTTAGGAACGTCCTGCTAATGACATCAGGCTTGTCAGGGCAAGAAGCAGTCAACTCCGTCAACGGACCCATGGCTCGCAGTCTAGACGACATCGAGTTCTTCGCGAAGAACGTTGTGGATACAGAACCATGGAAACTTGATCCAAAGTGTTTACCTATCCCCTGGCGCTCTGTCGAAGTGGGCCAGAAGTTGCGATTGGGTGTCATCTGGAACGATGGCATAGTTGTGTAAGACAAGACAACACTCGGGCTTCGGAATCTAGGCTGATTGAAACGAAACTAGCCCTACTCCGCCAGTGCGTCGGGCGCTCAAGCATGCAGTTGAAAAACTGAAGCAAGCCGGCCATGAGATCGTTGATTGGGAACCAGAATTGCACCAAGAAGCCGTGGATCTACTCGTAAGTGAACGGCTGACCGCAGTGACGATTCTTGGCTAACACCGACAACAGGGAAAGTTCTTTGTTGCAGACGGGGCTAAGTCAGTCAGAGATATCCTGGCTCCGGTTGACGAGCCATTCAGAGAAGAAATGCAGGCCTATTCTGAGGCGCAAGAAATAGGAGTGCATGCTTTGTGGCAGCTTCAAGCACAGAGATCGAAACTGTGCAAGGATTATCTTGATCGATGGACCAAAGCAGGTCTCGACGGAATTTTGTGTAAGTGTAACTGTTTGAGACTGCACCCCAGGATTGATGTATTGACTCTGATAGGCCCAACAACACCTTTCGCATCTGTGGAACATGGCAAGTTCGAACACGTAGGCTACACGGTAGGTTCTATAAGCCTGTGAGTACAAAGAAGACAGGACGGTTACTGACTTGGGACAAGGGCGTTTTCAACATTCTTGACTATTCTGCCGTGTCGTTCCCGAGTGGGATACACGCGGACAAGCAGCAGGATAAGGCGGAATCGGGCACAAAGCCGCTGTCGGAGGTGGATGCAAAGATCCAGGCAGAATGTAAGTGGACCTCGAACAGCATAATGGATCATGGAATATCGGAGCCGCTAACTCTGAATCAGACAATGCAGAAGCGGTTCACGGAATGCCGGTCAGTCTGCAACTCGTTGCTAATAGGTTGGAAGAGGAGAAGGTCGTGGCCATGGCTAGAGCAGTGTTAGGAGAACTTTAGGGAACGCGTGCTAGACGTGTGGTTGAGATCTCGTCCCCTCTCTCACGGTAATGAGGGTGATTCGTGTACTACCCAGAATGCGCGATACCTTTGTGGAAACAAATGTGGTCATATGGAATCTCTCTGTCAACGTTACGCTGTTCTAGAAGATATTATGCATTTGTAGTATTGGTGGGTTCGCGGCAGATCACAGTATGACGCGTGGGACAGTCGTCACAACGCGTACTCGCAGGTACCTGGGTACCTAGTATACCAGGATCCTCTAAGTTCTGGACTGGAGATAGTTTGAGTGAAGGTTGTGGCGTGTTGTGGTGATAGAGGGAGATTGCGAGACAAGTGAGCGGCGTCAAGCTCTAGAGGGCAATCAAAGTTTCGAGACACGCCGCGCAAAGTGGAAAGTGAAAGGAGAGTGTTGTCTTGTGCGAATTTCCAAGCGGGGTCTCAAATTGCTGTCAAAGTTGGCTTCCCAGTTGTTTGCTCAGTGACGACCCAGACACAGCCGCCAACTTTCCCTACCGCGGTCGTCATATTTGATGCGCCTAATAGTTGCTTTGCTCTCTGTTCTTTCGTGTCTGTAGTCTTCTTTCTGGATAGCGATCGTCGCCAAAAGTCAAAAAACATGTTTGCCCTGAGGTCTCGTTCGTCTCCCCGCCAACTTCCAACTTGGTCACCCACTTTTTCGAGTCTCGAGATCACCACAGCTGACAGTAATCCTGCAATACAGTTAGCAAATACCTCTTTGGCAACGCCAACAAGGAATCCATCATCGAACTGCCCCAAGGCCAGCTATACATCGTCCGCCCTCGATCGCTCAAAGGCTACTCGGAACTCATCTTCAAAGACGCTGCTGCCTCGATCCGACGCACCGGCCAGGAATTCCAGTACCAGCTCGTCGTCCAACGT
>SWBH01000375.1:0-12843 GCA_024195465.1 Aureobasidium sp. EXF-8845 | reverse complement strand
GGTATGTGTTGTTGTGAGTTGGGTTCTTGTTGCGAGAACTGACCGAAATCCTTCCTGCGACTCCCCTCGAAAAATCTCGCCTCCAGACTTTCAGACAAAGTTCTGCCGGAAAGGCGGTCTGCGGAAAGAAGCTTGAAGGGACTGCTGAACGCCGAACCTCCGCGCTGAATGCCAAGCCTCTTTCGTCCTCACTTGATTTCAAGGTTCTCTCTTTCTGTCTGACACTCTGTTCCGTTCATGAGTACCTACCCTGCTGTGCTTATCTTGCGTTTCCTGCTTGCTTCCTTCCTACCAGTCTTGCTTGTCCTTCATGTCTTGTCATGTTCACCATCAATCGAGTCAGCGCTTCGGCGCCAGCCCTACGACCACGCGCGACGCTTGAACATCCGTGCGCCACAACGAATTCCCCCTTTCCGTCCAAAACATATACCGCTCTTTTCATCACTGCTACATCAAGCCTCTTTAGCTCAGTTGGTAGAGCGCGGCACTAGTAATGCCGAGGTCACCGGTTCGACTCCGTTAGGAGGCAGTAGCTTGATAGCCATGTCTGTAACAGATTGTGGTCACCTTCCTTTTGCTCGTGGGAGAGAGTCTGATAATGTGAGAACTTTGGTGGAGAAACTTGCACAGCGCCGAAGGTATTGGACATCTAAGCTCTGAACTAATGAAATATGCAAGACTATGTCGTCGAACCTTTTGTCTTTGCTTGAACATGCTCGCTCAAATTTTGGCCAAAAAATTCACCGGTTCGACTCCGTTAGGAGGGGAATGAGATTTTTGGATTCTGTGGGAGTGACCCTGGCACATCATCACAACGCCCACCTTTCGATAGTCCATGCAGTAAACATCCCTGTGATTGGCTGGAAATCTTGTTATTATGGACAGCTCATACCCCTTGCGGGGTAAATAGCTTAAGAAAATCAAATCAAATCAAATCAAATCAAACAGTAAACATCCCTGTACTACGGTTTATTGATTCGTCTTACTCGTGATATGTCGTGATACGCTTCAGTGCATGTGGAAACAAAGTTGTGTGAGCAGTTTTGTGGGAAAACTTTAGAGAATATGGATGCTAGACGAATTCACCATCACCTAGACTCCGAGGAGCAGAATGACCCAGACAAGAGTACAGAGGATGTAGTGAACTTGCAAGGAGAAGTGGGAGAAAGAAATGGTGGCAAAGAGATCCGACATAGTTTCTCACAATCATAGGTACAAAAATCAAATGCCTCCTAACGGAGTCGAACCGGTGCCCGATTTGACAAAATTTCGAGCAGTTAGTTCGAGCCCGAGAGAAGAGGCGTGAAACAGTCTGCCACGAGATAATGAGCTTGAGATAATTACCACTGTAAAGAAGTGCGTATCTCTACTCTTTTGTCACCTTTGGCCAAAAGTTCTCTTCAGCCCACAAGACCTGCTCCCATACTTGTTCACACTTAACCCACTCTGTACCATCTTGATCGATGTCCGCAGCAAGTTCATCAAGAAGCTCTCCAATAGAGATGACAAACTCCTCGAACTCGTCACACGTCCAATTGGGTATGAGAGTGGTATGCAGCACATGATTCCTTCTCTCTTCAGGCACCTCTTTCTTGAAGCTCAAAGCATACTTCCAAGCCTCAAGATAGCACTTTTCCGTCGCCCACAGAGCCGCCATGCCGACAACGATGCTCTGGTTTGGCGCACCTGCACCCGCAAACATGTCTTGATATGCCCTTGTCTCTTTCGTCGCCTTTTCACCTCCTTCTTTCCAGTCAAAGTGCTCTCTGAGGACATCCTCGAACATACCAAGCTCTCTGCGGACGTTGGTGAGGGCGTTGATGAAGCAGTCGGCTACGCGCCATTCGAGTGTCTTCTCTCGGGACGAGGTGGAGGGGATGGAAGCTTTTGAGAGCATGTTGCCCATAAAGGGGATGTAGGAGAAGATATAGAGGCGGTCTTGTGTCAGCCAAGCTAGCAAGGCTGGAGTGGGTAGCTTCGAGGTGCCGGCTAGACGAAGCCATGGGTGATTGGTTGCGGACTTGAAGCCATCTGGGTTCTGGGCGAGGAGGTGATCGGTTAGCTTCTTGGGAGCCATGATGACCAGAAGTTGACAGAGCTTGACAATAACGGGTCGTGATGCGAAGGAAGACGCGATGGGGTGCTGTGTCTCAACAGATGTTCGTGTTCAGATTGACTCCGATCCGATAGCGGAATAGTACTACCTATAGCGGCTGGAGCATGCAGGTCTGACTTGAAGCAAGACGAGACCCGCGGATATGTCTTTGGATTTTAACATTAGAAACCTACTCTCATCCAGATGCGACAAGACGTCGTCTGGATTCTCTGTGCAACATATCTCAATGTCAGCTGAATGTGTCGCTGGACAAGGAGAGATAGAAGATGAGACGCGAAGGATGGTGATACGCGCCAAGAAACACGTGAAAGCGGACAAAGGAACGGGTCAACAAGAGTGGACAGCAAGCTTCCCAGGGGCTTTTGCATGGAGGCTCCAAGTTCCTGATCCCATGCAAAGACACTCAGTTGTCATCAGACAACATGCAGGAGATGTCTGGTCAAGTGAAAACACCACCTTGAATCAGAAAATACAAAAGCGCATAATACAAACAAGCAATGGCCGAACATCCTCGTTCAAGTCCGGGTCCAGGACACAACAGAAAACAAAGTCCGTCCTTGTCGCGAAATCTCGACAGACTCTCTTTGGTCAGATCAGAATCTCCAGCTGAACGGAGAATTGCTTCGAGTCCCATGACTTCCATTCATCGATCCACTACTCCTGGCGCTTACGACGCACCATCACCTCTGCGTAGATCGTCCAGCGTGATGAGCCAAGCAAGGACTCCACCCAGGCGCAAATCGTCAATATCTTCTCTACGCAGTATGACTAACCAAACATCTCCGGCTGGCTCTCCTCGCCGTGGCGACCGTTCTTCTTCTACCATTGGATCTTATTCGCATTCTTTGATTGAGGAGCCCCCTGCGTTGACAGCTGCGCAAATCGCATCAACACATTTTGCTCAGGAACTGGCTTTGCATGATTCCGAGTTCATCACTGCGCAGGTCGCGGTCATTCTTCACGACGCGTGCTATGGACACAGATTTTCGAGACCAAAAACTTCCAAGGGCATGTTGAGCATGATTGTCGAGAGACCAGAGCGTGTTCTGGCTGCTGTTCTAGGAATCTCGGCTGCCTATGTTCGCATGGGATCAAGGCATTCTGGCGGTAGTCATGCCCCTCATCCAGACAAACAACCCGATTCTCGTATTCCGTTCAAGATTAAGAAGACTTCTCGCGCAGTACCATTGACTTCACCATTCATCTCTGCAGTACATGGAACCGAGTGGATGAAGGAACTCGAGACCATGTGCAATGTTGCAGGAGAGAGGCTGGAGCAGCACATGAAGGAGCTGGCTCGTCCAGAAATTGCAGGCTTGACGTCCGAGAAGCAACCTTTCCACGAAGGCGATCTGTACCTCTGCTCAGAATCACTCAACGCGCTTCAAGGTGCCATTGGTGGTGTCTGCGATGCTGTTGACACTATCTTCTCCAGCATCCCGACTTCACCTAGACGGGCGTTCGTTGCTATTCGTCCACCTGGTCATCACTGTTCTACGGACTTTCCTTCTGGCTTCTGTTGGATCAACAACGTTCACATTGGCATTGAATACGCTGCACAGACCTACGGCCTGACACATGCTGTAATTTTGGATATCGACTTACATCACGGTGACGGATCGCAGGATATCACATGGGACAGGAACGCGAAGAGTGCGAGAATGCCCAAGAATGCCTCGTTCACCAAGAAGACCGCAATTGGATACTACAGTATGCACGACATCAACTCATACCCTTGCGAAGATGGAGACAAAGACAAGGTCACCAACGCCAGTCTTTGCATCGACAACATTCACAACCAATCTATCTGGAACGTTCATCTGGAAGCTTGGAGGACTATGGACGATTTCTGGGCTCTTTACGAAACAAAATACTCGATCCTGCTGGAGAAAGCTGGAACATTCTTGAGAAGGCATTCTCAGATGATCAAGGATTCGCACAAACAAGCACCACCTAGGTCTGCCATCTTCATCTCTGCTGGATTTGATGCAAGCCAGTGGGAGGGTGCTGGTATGCAGCGACATGCGGTCAATGTGCCCACCGAGTTCTATGCTCGCTTTGCCAGAGACGTCACGAAGCTGGCTCAAGAAGAGGGAACGGGTGCAAACGGTCGTGTCATCTCTGTACTGGAAGGAGGCTACAGTGATAGAGCTCTCTGCAGTGGCGTACTCAGTCATATCTCTGGGCTCTGTCAAGATCCTAGTGCAACAACTAGCAATGGACCGGAAGCACCTCATACCGATGACATTGCGAGTGCCATGGAAAGCATGAACCTCTCGAGTTCTGCCAATGGCTCAGCGCATCGTACACCAGAGTACGATCCCAGCTGGTGGGACGTCAAAAATCTGCAGGCTCTGGAGACTCATGTCACACCCCCTCCGCCGCCAGCTGTTATGAGAACTCAACGTACTGCGATGCCTACATACGCCACACCCACTCAGTCGTTCGCAGGAAAGGTGGTCGACCCACTCAAATTCCAGAGATCGATCTCAGGCACGATGCGACCAATGTCACCCAGACCCGCTGGTCCGAGAGAGCCAGCTGAAGTCAATTGGATCGTTGCTGTGCATGAGCTGAGCAAGCTGATCATTCCTTCGGATCGTCAAACAAGAAGCCATGCGCCGGAAGATTTGGCTCCAGTGAGACTCAAAAAAGATAGAGTCTCTGCACCAGTTGTCATACCGGCAGAGCCAGTCGCCGGAGGAAGACAGCTTCGAACCAGAAGACCAAGAGGTGCTGACACCGTCAGTCCACCCAACGAAGCAGACCTGCCGATCAAGCCTCCGACAACCGATCTTGCTAGGCGCCAGACCATCTCAGAGTTGCCAATCTCGCGTGACGTTCAACCTGTTCCTGAGAAGAACCAGCAACCCAAACGAATGACGAGAAGGACCAGCAACATGTTCGAAGTTAAGATAGAGGATCAAGACGTACCACCAGTACCTACTATGCCTACACAGCTGCCGCCTGCTAGTCCCAGGAAGGCACGTGCAAAGGTATTGAAGCCAGTGATACCGAAAGAGCCAGTTGTGAAGCAGGAACCTATCGTGAAGCCGGAGCCAGAGCCATTCTTCAAACTTGAGAACCGCATGGCTCGTCCAGAGCCGAAAAGATACCCATCGGAGCCCTCTGTGCCGACTGCGATGCCTCCGACCGTTGACTACACGAAGCCGATCAATCACATTCAGCCCCTGCGACCGGTCGGTATCAAGAGAATCCACCTCAAGGTGGGCACGCGAGAAGAGCATGATCGCAAGATGAGAGAGTTGGAAGAGAAGGCTATGGCAGAAGCTAGGTCAAGTTTTGTCAGACCTGATGCCCCAAAGCCTCAGGCATCTGTCGAGCAGGTCGCTCCAAGGGTTGGACAAGACATCCCTCAGACTGGAGCGGCTATTCCAGAGCCAAGTGCTGCTCCAATCATGGCAGAGCAACAAAGCTCGCGTAGGCAGCCAGCGTCTGCCTCGATCACTGTACCTTCTGAGTTGACGCATAGAGACTCGCCGCTATACCTCGACTTGGAACCGCCGACAAGAGAGACCACACCACAACAGAGTGCTGGTGCGTTTGCCGCACCGAGTCGATTGCAATACGTAGAGCCTCAGCAGAAGACTCTGGTTGATCATACTTCATTCCAAGCCCAGGCTCCACAGATGCAGGCTCCATTATACCAGCCTGCACCACAACAGCAGTCAAACTCACACTTCTTCAACCCTTCGTACACACACCCGCAGAACAATCTACCAAGCTTCTCCAGCACAGGAGCTATCCCTTTCGCACCTGCTCGACCAAGTGGACCCAACCCAGTATCTGGTCACGGAAACGGAGTATCGAGATCGATGCTTGAAGGACTGCCTACCTTGAGTAAGGTTATTACGCCAGATGATGTCGACATGATGGACTTGGATAGTTCAGAGAAGAGGAGAGATGGACGTGGTGGAAAAGTGATCCCCGAGACACCACAGCATTAGGGATATTGGACAAAACTTGAGGGCAGCAGGATATTGTAGAGTGTTTTCTTTCTCATGATACCCCACTAGAACGAATGATAGTTTTATACCTACTAAATATTGAAAGGAGGGGCAATATTCCCAATCGGGAAAGACGTCGGCTTGGAACGCGAAATGTGCGCGTCCAAGATTCCGTCATGACTGACCGAGGCAGCTACCACGGACTTTCCTTCATAGCTGTCGCAAGTCACAACCACCAACATCTGACCCTTCGAAACACGTCCTTTCACGATCGCATACGTCTATCGCACCGCGTTCACTTGTCCAATGCCCCCCAAACGCGCTGCGAAAGCGGCCGCGAAGGTCGCGCCTGCCACGGCCAAAACTCCAGCTACCAGAGCCACTCGATCGCGTGCGCAAAAGACAACTCCACCACGAGAGGAGGCACCAGAAGTCAGCAGTGTCGCGCGCAGTACAAGGTCACGCAGATCTACGAATGTCGAGGAAGATGCACCTGCACAGGAGGAACCTGCACAAGAAGAGGAAGAACAAGAAGAGGAAGAAGAGCAAGTTGCGACACGCAATGTGATTTCTCAACCACGCACAAAACCTCGTGCTCGTCCTACGACACTTGGACGTCGTGCTCCGAGGACTATCAAGAAGCCTGCGGCCACCAAGGCGAATACGGAGGTTATGGCAAAGTTGAAGGAGAGGATGGAGGAAGATCGTAGAGCCACGAAGGCTGGACATGTACCACAATCTGCCCCAGAGACCAAAGTGCAACAAGCGGAACGCGCGATTCGCGAGGCTACCAACAATCAGGGAGACGCTGCTATGGTGCCTGCTCGCCCTGCTCCGCGATCGCCATCACCAGCCAGACACACAGCAGTACCTGGAACAGCAGTAAAGGCGCCCGCTAGTGTCGTGCGTCCACAGTCTGCTGTCAAGATGCAGAGTACGCCTGGAGCGGAGTCCTCGGTTCTCGCCTTGCAGAACTTCAGACGCCGCGCCCGCCAGCCTAGTTTGCTGCAGATGGTCCAGAATCCAGAACTTGCTGCTACCCCCATCGACGACACGACAGACTTTACCCTCGGAAGTTTGGGCGATGAGGATGACTTTGCACCGCATGATGAGGGTACGCCGCTGCAGATGTCCAAGGGTCAGCCGATGGATGTGGATCGAGAGCCGGAAGACGAGGATGAGGACGAAGTTATGGCAGAGCAGAAGAAGGCACAAACACCAGAACCAGCTTCGCCCGACTCTGACGATGACTTGTACGGCGCTACACCTGTCAAGACATCACAACGACAAACCCGCAAGCGGAAGTCAGATGCTATCGAAGAGTCGGAAGTTCAGATTCATCGGTCATCACCATCGTTACCCTCACCCCCACACTCATTCGCCGAGCAAGAAGACCGCGACATCATCCCAGCAACAGCCCCGGAGGAAGACGAAGATGAAGAACCTACAGTAACCGCCTCACAGCAATGTAGGCTGTTTAGCGACACATATGCAGAGCCTATGAGCAGCTCACCACCGCCCGGCCCTATCAGCTCTTCTCCTGTCCAACCCCGTCAAATCCCTGCTCTGTCTCCTTCAGCCATACGCAAATCCGCTCGAGCTGGTGGTCAGCAAACCAAGAAAGTCAAACCATTGACAACAGCAACATTACGAGCCATGCTTCCCAAACGCCGCAATCAACGAAAAGATGAATTCGACTTTACTTCTTCATCAGCGCAGGAAGCCTCTTCCTCGGCCTTCGAAGACGAGAAGCGCAAAAAGGCAAAGACGAAAAAACTCGCAGCAGCCAAGAAACCTGCACCTCCGAAAACGAAGAAGCCAGCATCGACGGCGAAAAGGACATCACGAACCTACACTCGCAATGACAAAGAGAACAGTCCTGTGGTGCATATTTCCTCTGGCTCGTCTAGTTTGTCTGAACTCAATAGTGATGAGGTCGAGGCCGATGAGACTGCGGATACGAGTATTGAGACTATCAAGGGGAATAACTCTAGTGAGAAGATCTCCGATGAGTTGAGGAAGGCGAGGGAGAAGTTCGCTGAGGTTGATGATTGGGAGATGGAGTTTGAGAGTGCAAGTTTGGGGCAAGAGGGTAGTAGTCCTTGGAGGTGATGTGGTGTCTTTTGTGCGGTATTTTTGCTCGGGTATTTGGCGTACTTCTTGATCGAGGGTCAGCATGTACTAGTATGGGGTCTAGAATGCCGCGAGCAATCAGGCAATGGTCGGTGTAAGAATGCTTTTCATTGTGCTTCCACTTCCTGTATAACTTCTGGGTAGAGATCACTATTTTAGTAATGTATTGCTTTTTGTTTCTTCAGGTAGGTGCCATTCCTACTTTGTGTGTCTGGAGAGGCAAGACAGATCCATTTTCTCAATATCTTTTCTTCTTCTGCTGGTCGTCGATTGTCCTTCTTTTTCACAACCGCAGACAAATATTATATAGACTCTGCCAGGTGCTGGCGACAGCATTGACCAATACTTTGAATCAAGTCACGAGTGTACCTGGAACGGAGCTTCGCAGCTGGGAGCGCTGAGAGACACACTCCTTCGGATTATTCACTTTGTGGACTCACTTCATTCGGCTTCGCGCATTGGTTTCTACTTTCTTGGAGGTGCTTTGTTTGCACAGCCAGTTTTTGGACTTTTACAACTCGCTCCACCATTCACCACATTCGCGCATCTGCTTCT
Organism: Aureobasidium sp. EXF-8845; assembly: GCA_024195465.1. Taxonomy (NCBI): domain Eukaryota; kingdom Fungi; phylum Ascomycota; class Dothideomycetes; order Dothideales; family Saccotheciaceae; genus Aureobasidium; species Aureobasidium sp. EXF-8845. The sequence continues at coordinate 4,071 of SWBH01000375.1, read as the reverse complement.
TCGACACCGACATCAGTCCCTGGTTACCACACTACTCTTCGCTGGTCCGTCAGAACATGTTATCATCATGACGAATCAAGAGGGAGCAGGTGCCAACCAGCTCGAAAGTACCTTCTGACATGAGATTCATCTCAACTCCTGGCACCAGTAAGTGTATACATCCCGTCTGTGCTTCGATTGTGACTGACACATTTGAGACCTCGAGAGCGCTCTATATGTATTAGCCATCGGCATGGCTACTAAGCCTGGCAACACACAGCCCTTGGACTGGTCGCACTTGAGCGCAGGTAAAGTCATTTATGACTCACTAAAGTCGTTGTGTAATACGACGATGCTCGAACATGTGGACCAGAGGTGCGAAACTTTCGACCCTCACAAGTCACTAGATTCTTACATGGTCCATCGTGTCATCGTGGCCTGGAATGAGAAAGCCACAAGCAACACAGAAGTCATGTTCATCCGAGATGGAGGCTCGTATCCTCTGGTCAGATACACGAGCGGTGAGCTACTCAATCCTGTCTACGTTGGTATGAACAATGGTCGTTGGGAGGGCTGCGGTTATTTTCAGGATGCGGCCGCCCCTGTAAGCAATCTGTCTCTATCCAAGACTATGTCGGCCATCTCACAGATCGACATCAAACCTTCCTCCAACATGGTCCACAGAATCCACATTGCAACCCCAACCGGTTACCTGACTCCCAAGTCAGCTTCCCGCGCAGTCGGTGTGACTGACATATTCATCGCGTCAGCTGTCAATTCGCTCCGCGAGTCTTCGGCCTACTTCATCGACTCCATCAAGATGCTACACTGTTTGAAAGAGTTGTTCGATGATCGGGAGGGTCCCTTCTTGAAACCTTCTGTTCATCAGCTGCTTGCCGAACTCTTCAGTTCCGAGAACACAGCGCAGGAGCTCGAAACGACTATTCGCAGAGACACCACTGAAGAAGACTCGGAAGCCTTGATTGCCAGGTAGCACCTGTACTACAAAGCGGGAGTTACAAAAAGAAGCCAAGCAGAGACAGGACACAGAGAGCAAGCGGGAACAAGGAAGACTTGCTAAATTGCGAGAGTTCGAAGATGCTAAGCAGAGACAGGTTGCAGCAGCCAAGCAACACGAAAACGGAGATGCTAGGCAGAAAGATGAAGAAACCGTGGAGGAAGATCAACGCAAGGACAAAGAGTATGGACAGAACAAAGACGTCAAGGAAGGAGACCACGAAGGTGTCAAACAGAAAGAGCGCGAAGTCACCGAGCAGAAAGCGCGTGAGGAGGCCATTGCTATTGCCACTTCCTACGCTGAGCAAGATCGCTACGACTCTTGCAGTGACTCCGATGAAGAGTAGGGAGGAAGCAGTGAGACGAAAGTATCAGTGTGATACCAGACAGAGATCACACTCACAGCAATCGGAAAGGAGTACGTACGAATAGTCCAATCTCCTCTCTGTTCTATGACAACAATATCCCATATTGTACAAGTGTAAACACCGTGTAAACCTCTCATTTCCAAAGCAACTTTCACTCACCACATAGTGAGGCTATATATTAGACCTACTTTGAGGTCAAATTGTGTTCTGTGGTGTAGGGGTGTGGGTATGACTGCATAACATAGTTTGCGTCGGCTCCGATAAACGAATACAGTGGGAGTAAGTACTCCAAGTTCGACACTCGGGGATTGCCCTTGTGGCGTAATTCTTTTTGCACTTTTGTTCGAGTTCAAGTTCTATACAAGATAGCTACTTGAGTTCTACTTTAATAGGAGTAGCACATACGGTCCAGGTTATCTTAGAGTACTTGTGAGGATGATGTGGTCGTTCGATTTTTGAGAAGTCAGTGGTGAATGGTCGGAGAGTCTCATGAAATCGTGTTTTGCTTTTGGCTGGCAGGGAGTCATCTCAACAGGAGATGCGGTAGAGATGATAGAGCAAAGAATCTGATGTGTATCCAGAGTGCGATACTCTTGCTCGAAACGCCACAGCAAATAGAATGTACTTTGAGCTGAACTCCGAACAAGCTTTGATCAGATCTTGTCTGGTGACAGAGACGGGCCGGTCCGGTCCAGATGAACTCCAAGATCTAGACTCTTGCCGTGCACGTGTTGTGCGTGCTATAGGCTCTTCTTGAATTCGTTCTCGCTTCATTCCAAGACTGCACGAGGCCTGAAAGAATGATCGTCAACGTTTATTGGACCTAACAACTAGAGAAGTATGGTTGTAGTCGCGGCTGAATACCATCTCCGGACTTTATCCCAGTAAGAATATCCTGGCATCGCTGTATTCATGCTATAGAATAGACTCGCACATGACCGGACATAGTAATAAGTAGTGCCATGACCGGTGAGCCTCGAAGGCTGGTTTAGGCTGTGGGGAAGGGTAGCTACCGGCAAGATCCACGATACCCCAGGCAAGCTGAATTGATTGCGCTAGGCGATGGACCAGCTCGAAGGTTAGGTCTTGGAATCAGCCAGTAACCGGAGTTTTGGCCAGCCAAGATAGTCGAAAAAGTCTTTCAATATGCTGTATATCCTGCGGAAGCACAGTTCCAAATTGCAGATCCTTGGGAAATTTCGAAGATGGTGATCTCCAGTTCGAGGCTGTCTTCCTTTGCAGATGATTGGGAATCACGCCGCTTCTACCAAGGGCATGCCACTGTCTCGAGCGTCAATGAATGACAAGCCCGTACCTGCCGGTCGTGTCTAGTATGCATGTCGCTGTACTGAGCTGTCGGAAAGGCCAAGGGGCTGGGCCTGGCTGTCACCGCAGTCGGGAACAAGGATAATAATCATCGCGTCACACGAGTCTTCCTGGGCCTCGTTTATCTCAGAGATGTGACAGCCAAATTAATCTGAACAAGTATTGGCTGTGATACGTGGCATGGAAGAAGAGAGGTGCGAAATGGAAGACGCGTAGACGCGTCCAAAAGTGCGGGGTGATCGTCAAGAGACTACCTTGTCGCAGGGCTATATACAACAGCACCTCACGTAAGCTTTTGCCTTTAGCCGCTCTTGCCATCATCACTACTACCACTGCTAGTCTGTTCCGATCCGACGAACTACGGTATGTTTTCCAGCTCTACCAGGATGATGAAACTTGCGGCGCGATTGCCGGATCGTAACTGGGATTTGTAAAGGACCGACCCTCAACCACTGTCAGTGCTCAAGAAGATGTGCGATCCGACCGGCCAAAGCACGAGATGATTTGCCTCTTGGTATGCTTGATTGCCTTGGTACATCAACTAGGAATTAACAAGCCTGAACAAGCCTCCTGTCCGCACAGTAGTGTGTTTCACTTAGAGCCGAGGTCAGCCTCAATCTGTGGGGTGCTGAAGACGTCTGCCATCCATTTGCAAATTTGCATTTTTCCCGCGACCACGTCTGCACCAAGTTTCATGTCAAGCCAGGAGGTCAGCAAATGTATATCCGCACGTCGCTTGGGCGGGTATGACAAAGCCTCGAACTGACGGACCGCAGACGCACTGAGTGGTGTTCCTGCAGCCAACACATGGAGATTAAAGTTACACACCACAACCCCACATCTTTATTAGCGGCTAAGATGAAAGTTTCAAGCCTGCACGAGGGTATGCACGAGACGGTATAGAGCTCTATACCCCAGGCTACCGGCCGTATAACGTTCTTCGTATAACCATACTTTGACTATACCAATGGGACATCCGGATAAACGAGTCAGAGCCATTGGGTGCGCCATTACGTGTCGAACGTCCAAGCGAGGTGTCGTGCTTGTTTCGCCATCATCCTTGAATCTACTTCGCATGAAATATCGGGCGAGCAAGAACAGGGTCTGGATGGTAGATCCACAGATTCGACCAACGACGACGGGTAAAAGGCATCTTGATCGAGATATATAAGGGAGGGTCATCGCCAGCATTATCACCTCCATCATCAACTCATCCCAGCACTTCAATCCACATTATCTCAATCACTCTTCCCAACTCTCTTCAACATGAAGTTCTTCGCTACCATTGCTGCCCTGGCGGTAGCAGCCGCTGCTGCTCCAGTCGCAGAGGCCGATGCTGAGGCCAGCAGCCCCATGCTGGTAAGATTCAGACGATGAATTA
>SWBH01000374.1:0-12846 GCA_024195465.1 Aureobasidium sp. EXF-8845 | reverse complement strand
GAGGTGGCAGCCTATACCAGTGTCAGTGTTGAGTTACGAGAGGGCAAGGCCTTTGCGTACGCTTGTGGAGCCATCATCTCTGTGCTCGGGACCCTCGCCGAGGTTCTTGCCGTAGCCAGAGTCAATACGCTTCTTGAAGCCACCCTTGCCGTCGGGCTCACGCTTGCGCTCATCGGGCATCTTGTTGTCCGAGTCGCCCTCCTTGGTAGGGCCCTTAAAGGAAACACCCTCGACATCGCCCTTGTTCTCAGGCATGTTCTTGCCGTCGGTGGTGGCCTTAGACTTGGACTCGCCAGCAGCGGGCTCGTTGTTGGCCTGGGGCTGCTCCTGGGTCTTCTCACCGGCACCGTCCTTCAGGGCACCACCCTCATCCTTGGCCTCGCCATCATCCTTGGGGTCCTTGGCCTCGGTGTTGGCCTCGTCGTCCTTGGACTCATCATCCTTGGACTCTTCTTCAGGCTTGTCCTCGGAGTCGTCCTCAGACTGCTCCATCTCGGGGTGCTCCTCGACCTGCTTGGCGTGGGCATCACCAGGACCGTGAGCATCACCGTTAGACGAGTCGGGCCAGAGGTACCAGGCGCCGGGAATGGTAATACCGGCAGAGCCGATGATCCTGCAGGGTTAAAATGTCAATGGCGATCCAATTGAAGTGGCATTGGCATGGTGAGATGATTACCATGGGATGTCGCTGCTGGGAGCCGAGTGACCGTGGCCGCTGGCGTAACCTCTTCTGGCAACAGCACGAGTGGTAGGACGGACCGAAGAACGGAAGAGACGTGCAGCCGAGAAGCCGCGCATGGCAGATCGTGGAAGAACCATGGTGTGTATAGATTGAGTACCTAGTAGGTTGTGGTATGCGAATGGCGACGCGATGTCGACTCGAGATGCCTGGGAGCGAAACTCGGCCGCCAAGAACTATCGCAGCTTCCTTCTTCTTCCGTCATAATTGTGCGCATGTCATAGGGAAGCTGCGACTTGACCTGGTCTGTGCCCCTCAGGCAGCGAGCACGAGACAAACACGCAGTTGGCAGTTGCTCGAACATGGGAAAGTGAAACAAGACGATTTATTTCTTTACAACTCACGTTCACATCTCCTCGCTCCAGAGTCAAACTCACCACTCTGTCCTTCTGCATCCCTCATCACCAATCCTTCTGGATGAGAGAGCTATATTCATCTTCTACTTCCCCCACTACAGTACTCCGGCTCTCACGCAGTTGAGAACCATCAACCACCATAATGGCCGCAACCACTGCTCCTGCCATTCCTGGCAACCCGACTGCCCACCATGTCGCTTCTCTCTTGCCCAAACTGCAAGACGTCGATCCGGATATTCGTTACATGTCGTTGAACGACCTGAACCAAATGCTCACGATTGGCCACCCCACCTTCATCTCACACGACTATAGCTGCTGCGCACGCGTTGTCGAAGGCCTTCTACACACCCTCAACGACCAAAATGGCGACGTTCAAAACATGGCCATCAAGTGCCTGGGTCCTTTCGTAAACAAGGCTCCTGAGAGCATCCTGTGCCCGACCTTTGATAAGATCTCCAACCTTCGCACCGACAATGCTGTTGACAGCTCAGTACCCGCTCTTGCCGTCAGAGCTATGGTCGTCGCTCTACCCCGTCCTGCACCAGCCGTTCCTCGCACACAAAAAGTTCAAGAATCATATTCAGCAGTTAGCCGCGCCTTGATCCCCCGTCTCGTTGGATACACCGTCATTCCCACTGGCAAGAACTTGCCTGCTCCTCCCAAGGGCATGATCCAAGTCGAAGTTGAGACTGGTATTGATAGCAATGCTCTGGACGTCCTAGTCGAAGTTGCCCGGTGCTTTGGTCCCATGCTGCAAGAAGCCGAGGTGGAAGCTCTTCAAAAAGTCACAGCAGAGGTTCTGGAAAACCCTCGATGCAGTACTGTCATGAAGAAGAAAGCCGTCACTGCCCTCTCCGTTCTCTCGCCATACTTCTCAGACTCGCTCCTCAGCTCAGTCGTGTCACATTCGATCGAGACTTTGCGCCAGTCTCATCTCACACCTGCTCAGCGTAGACTCTATCTCACAATTTTCGCCTCGATGGCACGCTCAATCCCTCGCAAGTTCGGTCCATACCTCAGGACTCTGGCACCGTTTGTACTGTCACCACTGAGTGAGCAAGAGCTAGATCAACAGAATGAGGAGGCTGCCGAATCAGACGAAGGTCGTGATCCTCAGGTCGAGGAAGTACGTGAGGCTGCTCTTCTAGCTCTGGAATCCTTCCTGGCATCCTGCAGTCAGGACATGACACCATACATTCCGGAAGTCATCGACTCATGCCTCCGATTCGCCAAATACGATCCCAACTATGCCGCCGACGAGGACGATGAGATGGATGGAGCAGAAAGCGACCAGGAGGATGACTTTGACCTCGACGAGGACTTTGAAGAAGAGACCGGTTTTGATGACGAGGACGATGTGAGCTGGAAGGTCCGCCGTGGCGCTGCCAAGCTCATTCACACATTGATCGCTACACGAGGAAGCGGTGACCTGCTTGATAGCGGCGTCCTCTACGAAAAGATTGCCCCAGCTCTTCTGTCCAGATTCCAGGAACGTGAGGAGAGTGTGCGTCTCGAAGTCTTGTCCACTCTTGCCTTCCTCATCAAGAAGACTGGAGAAGCCAGCTCTACACCCAGTCTTCGCAGAACGTCCTCAGCCACAGGTCCACCGGTCAGTCGCAAGCGTCGTCGTGACAGTAGTTTCTCAAGCGAACGCCCGCAATTCTCCTTGTCCAACGGCTATGCATCTCCCTCCACGCCTCCACCTTCTGGAGGTCCTCAGGTCAGCTTGTCGACTCTCAATCCTCAGATCGTGCAGGGATCAGCAAAACTGCTCAAGTCGAGTACTGTTCCCACCAAGCATGCTGTCATCTCGCTTTTGTCAGATCTGGTAACTGCTCAACACGGTGGTCTCTCAAAACGTATCGACCAAGTTATCGATCCCGTTCTTGATGCCATGAAATCGACTGGTGGCACATCGGGTGGCGCTTCCGTAACGAACAATGCTCTTCAAACCGAGTCTCTGCGTCTGCTTCGCGTTGTTGCCGATACGCACTCTTCCAAGGTCATTGAGCCATATCTCGCAAAGATCATGCCTGCTCTGACCACCGTATCCAAGGAGAAGTTCAGCAAGGTCTCGAGCGAAGCATTCGACACAATCCAAGTCTACATCAAGGCTCTCACACCTCCTCGTTCTGCTGGCGCCAAACAGCAAAACGCTACCTACCTGCAACAGATCTACGACACCGTCACCCAGCGCATCTCAGCCTCTGACACTGATACTGAGGTCCGCCAGAAGGCAGTTCAGTCACTTGGTCTATTGATTGGTCGCACCTCTGGCACTCAAGGATCGACTCTTCTCGACCAACAGAGCAGACTCACTGGTCTGCAGCTTATCAGTGACAGACTTCGCAACGAGCTTACCCGCCTGGCATCAGTCAGAGCCATCGAGACCATTGCAGTCTTGGCGCAGAGTTCTAAGGAGTTCACTCCCGAGTGGGTCCGCGAAGTGTCACTCGAATTGGGTGCTCAGCTGCGCAAGTCGAGCAGAACTCTACGTGGAGCCAGTCTTGCTGCTCTCAAGCGCATGGCTGTCAACCCGGAATGTCGCGAGAACATGGACGACGAGACTGTGCAGAAGATCGTCCAACTCTTGTTGCCTTTGATACTGGTGGATCAAGACCTCCACCTCATTGGTCCTGCTCTGGTCATCATCGGTTCCTTTGCTAACGAGAGACCACAACTTGTGCTCAACGACGAGGTCATCCATGCTTACTGTTTCGTGGCCAAGATGGATCTCAGTGGTGCTGCACTTGACGCGTTGCTTGGCTCGCTCGAAATCATCGGCAAGAAGGGCGCCGGCAAGAACTTGATGAGATCTCTGCTTGCTGAAGTTGGTGTCAACGGCAACCCCGAACTTGTCGGTCAAGTCATTGGTATACTTCTTGTCGCTGGTGGCGACTCAGTCGGTGTCACACTTGCCGACTTTGAAGCTGAGCTGAAGTCTACCTCCGATGAGAAGCGTAGATGTCTCGCTCTCTACATTCTCGGTGAAGCTGGTCTGCGTATGGGCCCATCATTCCCCTATGGACCAGACATGTTTACTTCCTACTTCTCCACTACCGAGAAGGTATCCCTTGCTGCTGCTGTCGCTTTGGGTCGTGCTGCAGCTGGCAATGTGTCCAGCTACTTGCCTCAAATCCAGTCCAGCATGAGCCAAGGCAAACAGTACTTACTTCTCCACACGGTCAAGGAACTGCTACAGCACACCGCGGCCGAGACAGAGGTCATCAAGTATTCGAAACAGCTGTGGGATAGCATCATTACTGCTTCCCAAGTCGAAGATAACAAGGTTGTCGGTGCCGAATGTATCGGCAGACTGGCTACAATTGATCCCGCAGCATACCTGCCTCAACTGCAAGCATACCTCAGCGACTCTTCTCCCACCGTCCGTGGTATGGTGATCTCAGCCCTTCGCTACACTTTCTCGGACACCGATCCTTCTTACGATGTCTACCTGCAACCTAGCATCGTACCTATGCTCACTACCATGCTCAACGAAGAGGACCTTAACAATCGTCGTCTCGCATTGACCACATTCAACTCTGCTGCTCACAACAAGCCTGATCTGATCTTGCCTCACCTTGACACTCTCCTACCACTCGCCTTGAAGGAAACTGTCATCAACTCAGATCTCATTCGTGAAGTGTCCATGGGTCCTTTCAAGCACAAGGTTGATGATGGTCTCGAGCTTCGTAAGTCTGCTTACGAGACGTTGTACGCCTTGATGGAGAATGCTTTTGCTCGTGTTCCTATTTCTGCATTCTACGACCGTATTCAAGCAGGTGTTGCTGATGAACATGAGATCAAGATTCTGTGTTGCTTGATGTTGACCAAGCTTGTCACTCTTGCACCAGAGGAGACTGTCCGTCGTCTTGAAGGACTGGCCGCATCGTTCAGAGCAGTCCTCGCATTCAAGCCCAAGGATACGGCCGTCAAGCAGGAATTGGAGAAGTTGGGAGAACACAACAAGGCCATCGCCAAGGTCAGTGTAATCATCAACAAGACCTTCCCTACCGAAACTACCGCCGAACATGCGCGTGCCTGGAACGACTACTGGGAGTGGGCCAGAAAGGATATGGCATCCATTGTCAAGAGTGCAGAGGATGAACTCAAGGAGAAGGATCGCTAGGAGCCGACCCTTGTACCTGAAGAGAAGCCTTCTGATGAGGACTTGTAGCGGAGGAATCGCACGATGGTCTCAGTGGTCCAGGCGAGGCTTGAGAGGTCGGCGGGACGTCAGCTTTCTATGACTGACATGCTATAAAATTTGGGAGGCGTAGAGGTTGACCAGTGCATGAGAATTAGCACCCACGAGGGAAACAAAAAGATGAGGAACTAGCTTTACCATGTTGTCAATGAATATCAAGTTTCATCCATATCCATCACTCGAGCAAATTGAGAGAAAAGTTCGTCTATGTTTATACCTCTCTTCATCTAAATCCTCACACCAACAATCTCCTCCCAATCAGGCGTAACAACAAACTTACCCCTGACCTGACCCAATCCCATGACTTCACCACCAAAAGCAGTTTCATCATGTTCCTCCTCTTTGCCCTTTGCACCTTGCACATCACTCTTATCATTAAACTTTGCAACCACTGCATCCTGCAAAAACTGCACATCCGTACCCATACCAACCTGCAAACTCGTACCACCCCAGTCCAACGTCGTTCTTCCACTTGCGTGAACGCGAAGTTTGCCCACCAAACCTGAAGGGAAAGGTGAATGCATTTGACCCGCTGACTCAGGTATCTCTGGGTGTTTTGCTGCTGCGGAAGGTGCAGTGGCATCCACATCGATGGCGTTGGTAGATGTTGATGCCGCAGCGGGGATTTTCTTTGATAGAGTGGGAGATTGAGGTTCTGGTTTTACGGTTGTAGGGGCCAGAGAAGGGAGGATTGGTGGGAATTGGAAGAGGTAGACGCGGTCGGTGCGGCGGTCTGGTGGTGGTGCAGTGTTTGTAGAGGTGGGTAAAGAGGAAGTTGCATCCGCGCCTTCTGTGAGATCTGCTTCTTCTGTTGCGGTGGTTGCGTCTTCTCCCATTTTGACATCGCCTTCTGCGTCTTTTGGAGCGGAGACTGCAGGGGTAGAAGAAGGAAGAGTGATTTCTCCAAGTTCTTGACGCAAGATTTCGAGGTCGAGATGATGACGTTCCCATTCTCGTCTTTCTTCTACAGTTTGAAGTGCTGGTGCTTCGGTAGGCAGTGTATGTTTTCTAGCCACGGCTTTGCCCTTGGACTTTCGACGGGATTCAGGAGATGCAGATTCCTTGAGAGGGATGTCGGTGTCGGAGGGAAGTGGTGCTGCTGTGATGGATGAGGGATCATCTGTGGGTTCGGGCTTTACGGCTAGATCGTCGTCGGAGCTGTCTTCCCAGGCGCCTTTCCATTTTCTTTCGCTGCGGACGACTTGGACTTCTTTGGCGCGGGGTTGTTTGGTGCGGATGAGTTCTGGAGATGCGGTGCGTTCTTTGGTTGGCGCTGCTGCATCTCCCGGTGCTGTTCCCGTGGTGGTATGTGAGGGGTCTGAGATTGCGGCTTTTGACTTGGAGGTATCTGCTGCGACTGGTCGTTCTCGCTCGCGGTGTTCGACGCGGTTGACGCGGATGGGAGCCATTCCAGAATTGGTAGCTGCTGTGTCTTGCTCATCGTCGCTGAGGAGATTGATAAAGTCGATATCCTTGCGAGGTCCTTCGTCTGCTTCGTCCAGGTCTGAAGAAATGTAGCCTCCGTCTTCGATGCCGATGTTGGCGTATGAGTGACTTCCTCCTTCGCTCTTGATACGAGGGCCTCCAGCACTGCTGCTGCCTCCTCCAGATCCAGATCCTCCAGAATAACCACCTCCACTACCACCACCACCGCCTCCACCACCCACACCTCTTCTTTGTCCACGATATCCAGCATCAGCAGCGACCTGACCAGCTGAGAAAGGACCACTGGCAACAACATCTCTAATCGTCCTCTCACTATCACCCATAAACCCACCTCTTGCCTTACCACCACCTCTTCCCCTTCCTCTATCACCTCTGCCTCTTCCAGCTCTCTTTGCATCTCTGAGTGCGGCTCTTGCTTCCTCTGCTTTTTTGAGGTTGACTTCTTTTTGTAGGGCGTCTCTGTCTTCTTTGCTTCTTCTCACTGCTTTGGGCGCGGGAACGACTGGTTTCTTGCCGCGCGAGGATGATGGTGCCGGCGAGGCTGATGCACCGCCGCGACGGACTGAGGCTACGCGTTTGATTGCTGCTGGTGCTGGTGTGGGTGCGACTTCGGTAGTCGAGGTGGACGTAGTGGGTTCGGTGGCCATGTTTGCGACTGGGGCTGTTGTCATTTGAGCGACTGGCGCTGGTGTGGACGACTCTGCTGCTGGTGCTGCATCGTTTGTAGGCTGTTCTACTGGCGTTGGTGATGTTGTTGCAGCGACGGCACCTCCTCGTCCACCTCTACCACCTCTTCCTCGTGTTCCAGTTCCGCGAGCTCTGCCCGTAGCCGTCTTGGGCGGCATTTTAGTGGATTCGTGCCCTGGTCTTGTTGCCGAATTGACAGTGTCGATATGGAAAGAATGCGATCCAGAGGCTTCGAGGTGATAGTTGTGAGCAAGTCACACGAATGAGAGGTTATTGCGCAGAGTACAATTGCGCGTGGGAAAAAGAGCTTCATAAATTTAGAGCGGACTTTACGGGGACAAGAGATGCAGTGGTGCCAAGGCTTTGTGTTTTTGGCTAGACTAATTGCTGGTCACCCTGTCTGGATGGTCACACCACGCCTGATTAACATGGACAATCTTTGGTTTACTGCACTAAGAGACATCATTGCTGCGACGAAAGCGCTCTTCAGTGATCACTTACGAGCTTTTACACCCTCTATCCATTGACCGACTCAATAAAGACATCCGAGGATAAGCTTCTCAAGCGGGGAACTACATCATCGATATGAATTACAAATGCAAAGGCATGCACGAGATCGACAATTGATCGTATATATAAGATATATCCCGTTCCAAATCTACATGTTGTCACACACATCCAAGTAAACCATCGAATCTCAAACATCCATCATGGCCGACTACGCTCAAGTCCCATCAACCGCAAAGGTCCAACCAAAGCCTTTCAAGGTAGAAATCGATGCCAATGAGATTCAAGTGATGAAACATCTACTTGCTCATTCCAAGATTGGTCCTGCAACATATGAAAACCAACAGACAGACCGAAGATTTGGTATGAACAGAGACTGGCTCATCAAAGCAAAGAAATACTGGGAAACGACCTACGACTGGTATCTACTCCATCCATCTTCCATCAAAAGACGACGGTCATAGACTAACGTGTATCAAAACTACAGGAGAAGATGCGAAAAGACAATCAACTCATTCCCAAACTTTACAATCCCCATCACCGACCCCTCAGGCTCTGAGTTCAGCATCCACTTCCTCGCCCTCTTCTCAACCTCCCCCTCAGCGATCCCTCTGGTTTTCTTCCACGGCTGGCCAGGCAGTATCCTCGAGTTTCTGTCTATGCTTGATCTAATCAGGAAACGCTACCCCGATCCTTCAACTCTGCCTTACCACATCATCGTTCCTTCTCTACCTGGCTATGCATTTTCCTCCTCACCATCTATAGACAGAGACTTCAAAGCCGAAGATATGGCACCAGTAATGGATTCCCTCATGCAAGCCCTAGGATTCGGAGACAGTGGCTACATCGCTCAAGGCGGCGATCTAGGGAGTTTCATCGCCAGACAACTAGGTCTAGAAGCACCCTCCTGCAAAGCCTTCCACATAAACCTCTACCAACTTCCTCCTCCTTCAAACGCAGATTCCCTACCTATCTCTGAAGTAGAGAAGAAGGGGTTGGAGAGAGGAAAAGCATTCAAGGATTCTGGATCTGCTTATGCTATGGAACACGGAACTCGAACAGCCACTATAGGGTTGACGTTGAGTTCATCACCATTGGCACTACTATCATGGATAGGAGAAAAGTTTTTGGAGTGGACGGATGAGGATCCTGGGTTGGATGAGATTCTGGATTCGGTCAGTTTGTATTGGTTGACTGACACTTATGCTCGATGCATTTATCCTTATAGGACTGTAAGTCTGGACTACAACCCTACCTCTCCAATTTATCGTTACTAATCGCCATTTCCTCAACAGCTCTTTGGTTCTCAGTCTGGCAACTCGGGCCGATCGCGTTTTGGAAAGCCATCTGGAAAGCCTCAAGGATACTCGTACTTCCCATTTGAGATCTCACCTACACCTGTCTCTTGGGTCAAGGAGACCGGAAACTTTGTTCATGTGAGCTCGCATGAGAAGGGTGGTCATTTTGCTGCCATGGAGAGACCTGAGGATTTGTGGGCGGATGTTGAGGGGTTCGTCAAGGAGGCTTGGGGTAAGAAAGACGGTAGCAAGATTTAAAGGAGAGTTTTGGAAAGATGTGAGATTTTGAAGATGTATGTCTTCTTTCGATCTCATGAGCAATGAGTATGTATGTATGTACGTATGCTTGTGTAGGAGATACCCGTCTCTGATGACAGATTTGCGCAATACTTGCATGCTTTGATGCAGAGCTATGTCTGAGCCATTGGTGTCAGTAGCCATGTTCAGTGTCCTTTCTCCTTTCTCGAAAATCTGCTGGTGGCGGCAAGCTCATGGTAGCAGATACATCTGCTATTGATGCCATAGCAGATCTCGTCCCCCATATCTTCTTCGAGGCGGATTCGATTCGTTCTCTTCGATCATCCTTGACTCATGGATCAAAAGCCCACCTTACGCTTCTTGTTGCGATTGTTGGTCTGGGGAGCTGCAGCTGGTGCGTCTGTCACGCCCATGTTAGACGAGCGTCTGCGCTTTGCCTTGTTCGCTTCGACGTTCTTCTCTTCCTTCTCGGCAACATCACTAGTCTTCTGCTTCTTAGTCTTGCCTTTACTGCCCATAGTATCATCAACATTCTGACGCTTTCCCTTGACATTATCGTCATCCTTGTCAATGCGAGCTTTCTTTCTCGCGGGTAGGGGCATGACATGTGAAGGCTCAGCCTTTGGTTCCGGAGAGAAGATGTCGGAAGCCACAGAGTCACGCTTGCGTTTCTTTGCTTCCTTCTTCTTTGTACGCTTCAGTTCTTTGGCTGCGAGACGAGCATCCACTTCGGCGTTGATATCGTCTTCGTCGACAAAACCTTGCTGCTTTGGCGCCGATTGTGGAGTTACTGGTGGAAGTTCCTGAGTAGGAGTTGCAGATGAGTTTGACGGCTCAGAAGGCTTGCTGAGCTTCTTTCCTGTGCCTTTCATGGGCTTCTCATCTGCGACGTCAGAAACCGGAGTTTCTTTAACCGAAGCTGATGTGTTTGAGGCATGCTTGGTCTTGGTCTTCTTCTTGGGAAGAGTGTTTTCCTTGGGCTCTCTAGCTTCTGGCTTCTTGGATGATAGCACTTCCGGCTCTGAGTCAAAGTCGCTTTCTGTTGGTAGTAGAGGAGAGTCCTCCTTGTCGACCTGTAGAGGTGAGTCAGATCCTGGGATGGGAAAACAAAAGTTTGAGATCGATGTGACTGCTCTGATCTTTTTGTGCGAGAAAAGCATACAAGAAGAGGAGAAACTAGAAAATATGGTCGACTTACATTGACATCCCTCAACTGCTCAACACCAGCAGCAGCATCCTTGATATGAGCAACAAGCAACGCGAACTTGTTCAAAGTCTTTCCGTCTTTCTCATCAGACTCGTCAACATCACCACGCATAGTCTCAGCAACAGCCTCAACAATAGCGGCATGTGTCTGCAAACTCTTTGCACAGCTGCTCAAAACCTGCATTTTCTTCATGAGCAAATCGAATTCTGGATTGCAGAGAGCAAAGACGAGGAGACATACATCCTGAATCACATATTCAAACCCGAGTTCAACAGTTGACTCTCTAGCAAGTATCTTCTCGGCCTTATCACGCGCAGATCTAAGTTGCGAAGATGTAGTCCCAATCTCATCGCAACCCGTACGCAGAGCTTCGAAGAGGAAGAAGCGCGAAACCCCCTTCGCAGCACGTAAAGGTATTTCCATTGTCGGATTGTCTTTCGCCGCCATGGTGGTCGGTTGGGGTTGATCTTTTTGTGATGTTGATATCGAGTTGTGTTTCGGAGGAAAGTGATGCGAGAAGGGAAAGGGAAGCCGGTTGCATAGATTGTGGAGGCGAGCCGAGCCGAGGAACATGAGGCTAGGCTGAATGGGGGAATTGCTTATGTGCATCAAGAAAGCATTTGTTCGATGTTCACGAGTTTAACGCGTTCGGGTTGTGCGATCAACGATATTTTAGGCCTACTTTTCGTGTTGGAGATGATAGTCCCGCGACATAGGGGTGAGTAATCTGGCTATGACATCAGGGAGTTGGCTCGCGATGCGACTCTGAGTCTAAGAAAGAGTGAAAGAGCGGCATCCAGGGAGTGATTAGCAACGGTGATGCAGCAGTAGCATGCTTGCATTACGACAGGCTTTCCAACAAATGAGTGGAGGCAGAGATGGTACTAAAGCAAGTCATGCGGTATGACGTTCATGTCTTCACAGTTCCCTCGTGATGTTATAAACATCTTACCACTGCTCGAATAGCTGATACAACGCACTTCATTCACAACATATCTTTCTTTTACAAACAGATTTTCGATATGCATTCCTATCTAGCCATCACTGTGCTCGCTTTGCTCTGCGCAACCGCACAAGCGTATGACTACCTCACAGCTACTGCGTTGGTCACCAATGCTGCGAACGAATCAGCGCTCGAGTGTTGGCGGTTCGCGACACCATTGATTGACTCGTCGGAACCCGGTATTGCTGGTAGCCTGAGATTCAACTTCAACGCCAGCAGTGCTTCGTACACTATCATTCCTCCCAGATTCAATGGCAGCATACACAACAGTCCCACTCCTCAGGTAATGCCTTGTCTGCACGGTCATAGCTGTTCTCATGCTGACATCGATAGCTTGTTGTGTACACGTCTGGACTGGCACACATTTCGTTGCCCTCGTCCAAGGATCAAGCGTGGTTCATCGGAGGAAATCAGGGCGTGCTTGTTGCGGCTGATACGACTGGAGAAGGCCACATCACTGAGTACCCATCTGAGCAGTCAACAACAGTGTTGACCATCCCGTTCCCCGATGGCATGGTACCTGCTCATGTGAAGGTTTCCTCAGGAGCTTGCCACTTCAGCAGCATTGGAGGAAGATCGCTCCAGGACAGGATGTGGGTCTGAGCACCTACTCGAACTGGTTCTGGGGAGATGGCGGAACATAGCCTCGACGAGTAAGAAAGCCTTCAAGACTTCTCTCAAGTTTCACAAACTGTACATCATCAGTAATGTTATCACGAATTCACATGACGCGACTTACGAGTCCTTTCTCTTCTATAACACCATCTCTGATCCAGAATCCGTATGAGCCCATCATGTTTGCCATCATTACATCGGTGAAAAGTCTGTCTCCTACGATGGCGACTTGAGATGGATGTGTAACTCCTGTATCAGGAGCATTTCGAAGATATGATAGCACATCAGCGTGACAACCAGGTTTCTGTAGATCCAATTAGACAAGATTCACTTGTGTAATTCCAACGTACACACCTTTGTGTTATGTCTCAAGACTTTGACTCCAGTGTTCTTCTCCAAAAGGTCTGCTTCGGCTCCGTTTGGATCTGAGAGAGTACCAGCAGAGTTTGATACTATCAACAAGCGATTTCCAGGATATGCTTTGCGGAGTTCTTCGAAGCGTTCCTACAAGATGATCAGACAC
>SWBH01000373.1:0-12858 GCA_024195465.1 Aureobasidium sp. EXF-8845 | reverse complement strand
AGGTCTCTTTGCCATGGGCTTGCTCGTTCAACTCTCTGCTTCTGTCATGCGAGCTCTCACGCCACCTTTTGGCAAATATGTCGCTGACGAAGCACGACTCGAAGGCGAGTTTCGCTTCCAGCATTCGCGTGTCATTGACTACAGCGAGGAGATTGCTCTTTACCACGGACAAGAGGCCGAGAAAGATGCTCTCGACAAGAACTACTTTACTCTTATCAAGCACGTGAACCGCATCTTGAGAAGAAGGTTCTACCACGGCATCATGGAGGACTTCGTGATAAAATACTTCTGGGGCGCTTTGGGTCTTATGCTCTGCTCAATCCCAGTCTTCTTCAAACTCCCTGTTGCGAAGAATGCAGGAACTGTGGCCAAGAATTCGACAGAGGCTTTCGTCACAAACAGACGCTTGTTACTCAGTTCCTCTGACGCCTTTGGAAGACTGATGTTCTCATACAAGGAGATTTCTCAAATGGCTGGCTACACTTCTCGAGTCTCGACTCTGCTTTCCGTCATCGCCGATATCGAAGCTGGACATTTCGAGAAGCAGTTGGTCAGTTCTGCGTCCGTGGAAGCCAATGCAGCAGTTCTTGCTGGTAGGGGAACTATCACTGAGGGTTCTGATATCATGTTCAAGGATGTGCCTATTGTATCCCCGAACGGAGATATTTTGGTCTCTGCATTGTCCTTCCATTTACAGCCTCAAGATCATCTACTCATCATCGGTCCCAATGGCTGCGGCAAATCTTCTCTATTCCGCATTCTGGGCGGACTCTGGCCTGTCTACGGTGGTGAAGTCAGAAAACCTTCTGCTGAAGACATCTTCTACATCCCACAACGACCATATCTCATGGCACACGGAAGTCTCCGAGCACAAATCATCTACCCAGATACTGTGGCAGAGATGCATGAGAGGAATATTACTGATGCGGATCTCCTCGCTATCATCACTTCGCTCGACCTAGATAACCTACTTTCTCTACCTTCCAAAGATATGACAGGCAACGAAGCATCAACACAATCAGGCCTAGACACCACAGCACCCTGGCCCGACCTCCTCAGCACAGGAACCCAACAACGTCTCGCCGCCGCCCGCCTCTTCTACCACTCCCCCTGCTACGCCATCCTCGACGAATGCACTTCTTCGCTCACCCCCAGTGTCGAGACTCTGATCTACACACAAGCCAAAAAGCGAAACATTACGCTACTTACCGTCAGCCATAGAAAAAGTCTATGGCAGTATCATACGAGGATATTGCAATTCGATGGCAAGGGAGGTGCGTTTTTCGGCAAGTTGGATGCGGAGAAGAGGTTGAGGTTGGAGGATGAGAGGGAGGAGTTGGAGGAGAAATTGAGGGGGGTTGAAGGGGTTGAGAGGAGGATTGCTGAATTGGAGGCTGCATAATTTCGCTTCTGTGAGTTGTACATTGTTTCTTTGCACACGACTTGGAAGGAGTGAATGAGGGAGGTGCAGCTCCCGAGGAGTCGCAATGAAGTCACGTTATACCATTCACCACACTTTTTTCTCTCTTCAGCTCTCAGCACCCAGTTCGTATATAAACTCTCCTTCTTCCCTGTCTCGACATCCAGCGCCGAATCTTTGCCCTGGCAGTCGTGAGACTCCCAAGTCAACATTCTATGTGTCTTTGACATGGATGATTTCAAACAGTCCACTGAGTCATGCCTCCTCGGTCAGCTACAGTAAAGGAAGAGAGAATCTCAGGTCAATGAATCCTCTGTGTCTCCCATATCTTCCTCGCAAGGAATCAGTATCTCTGATCTTTTGCGGTGTGAGGTGCAGCTTGGATGGTAGGAGAGACGCAATGAGATCGAGGGTCCACAGACCTGACTGATTGCCTACTCGGGTCAAGGTCTCACAGCCTGCTAGTGTTTCCGCAGATCAAGCTGCGAGTAGTTTTCAGCAATTCGCTTGCGGTTTCCGCTGGTTTCGCTCTGGTATGCTGCACAAGGGCAGACACATGTACTATTATGGCTTGAGCAGGCCATAAAATTCTTTTATACTTTTTTCAAAGGTGAGTGATACTTCTGTTTTTTTGCGCTAAGGTAATCGTTCTTTCCTGGTTTTTGGTAAGGATCTAGATCACTGTTTCTGAACATGCTGAGCTAGAGGCATGGTATTGCTCGATGCTCCACGACCTCTGACTTATGAGCGTGGATATCTGTGGTAGTGATATCGTGGTCTTCTGTATCGTGACCTTCACACTTTCTGACTCCTGCTGTGACGACATTGAAGAAATCAGCACCTTCCTTCCACACTTTCCTCGACGTTCTCGATCGACGGTTCTCTTGTATACTGGTCGCAGATTGATTAGGCTGCTTACTAGGCTCTAGAAAGTTGGTTCCTCACGAGGTGATCAACCTGTCGAAACTGTATCATTGGAACCCGCCTTTCAGACCTTCTCCATCGCTTTCATTGAGAGATGTCAAACACACACGAGATAACAATGACGCATACCCATTAGACCTGGAGTCTTTGCTTGCAAAGTACCGGAGAGATGCAGTCACCAGGTCTGTGAACTCTTTTTTTGCACTTGCTCTATCCGGTTGTATTGTTGCTTATGTCCTGGTTCCTGAATTGCTACTTGATGTCTTGGGAGACGTAGATCTTTTTGTAGTGTTGTGGACCTCCTTGATCACAGACTTGGCAGAAGCAGGCTGCGCCAATCTCATGACGACAAGCTCAACCAGAAACCTTCGCGGTCTTTTGACAGTCGGGCTAGATCACTGTCGACTTTTGGCATGGCATTAAAACTACCCTCTTTGCTTTGATGTAGAAAGGGAAAACAGCTAGGGGCCCGGTCCTGATATTTAGCAAGAAGTGGCTTTAAAGTGGTAGTTGGAGTGTGAGACGTATGAAATGTGATGATTGGCGATGATAGATCTTATCGGGATAAAGACTCATACATGATCAAAGATGTGACAAGGAAGCAGCTGTGGTCTGATCAAGAAGCATGAAAAGGTCCGTGCCGCGACCTGTTGCGCAGACTACTTTCACCATAAAATCATTGTCAACTGATGGATCACTTTGAGATGAGGATTGATCGATGCAGAAAAATGAGAATAACAATTCTATAGTCTCGCATTGTTATGCTATGCCGTCGTTCTCAGTTAATCTGGATCCGAACCACCACGCGCTTCGTTGAACACTTCCAAATATCGGGCAAACACCGGACCGAGACCACCAACGATCTTGTGTCACCGTTTCGCTTCCCTCGCGCTGGTAGTTGTCTTACTCAAAAACCACGGCAAATTGTATAGTCTCTACACAGAGTACCGTCAATCTCTGTATTGGCATGTCGTGGCGTTGTGGATTCTTTGGCTCTTCATCTTTGTCAACTATGTCTTTGTCATACCCCATCTCTCCTAGTGATAGGTATAAACCTGACCCAAGCGAATTGGGCAAGGAAACGGGAGTTTTCGTTTGTAGGTGTAACGAAGTATACTACTGGACACTTCCATACAAACGCCAGAACTTGTATCTCGGCCTTTGATCTCTTTCCGCTCCTTCCACGCAAACGTCAGAACCTTCCTCTTGACCTCTGTTTTCTTTCGTCCAGTTTCTGCTTTTGCCTGACTCTTGCTTTCACTTGAACTCTACTTTCACCCAGATATTTTCCACTCCTCCACTACATAAGCTCCTGCCCCCTCCCTGATCCACTTCTCTCCAATATCAACAACAATGAAGATGGACCTCGCAGTCGCCGATACGCTTGCGCAGAAGCGTGACCTAGACGCACTTGTGGCGTCGAGGAAGAGCAAGCAGCGTGCTGAGTTCCCTCTCTTCCACCGCACTCGCAGCTTGATGCTTGCAACCTTTACGGCGACTGCGGTATGTCGTTCCATAGCCATCAGTCGCTGCGTCCCGATCGAGGCTGACCATCATAACAGAATGCAGAGAGACAGAAGACACCAGGCACTGTGCAGGCTGTCATAGCTGAAGCATATCCACCGTGCAGTGTTCCACTTGTCAATCTTGAGAAGGTATGCTCTATATTCATATCCGTTCCGGGCATTAAGCTGACAGTGATTTTCTCTGGATGTACGTGTACGATCTGCTCGTCGATCACCCCCACCACGACAAATATCTTATCCTGCGCACCTTCGCCCATGTTCTCGAAGTCTGCAACATGCAAATTTGCGTTGCCACCGAAGATGAGAAGGGCCAAGTCGAGCAACTCAACATCTACCAGTACGGTTCCTCTCGCTGGCCTGATGACAAAGTGAGTGCCGGAATGGTCTTGGCCGTCAAAAACCCGTACCTGAGATCTGCCACGAACGGCGGCATGACACTCTCAGCTTTCCATCCGTCGGACATTGTGGTGCTTGATCAAGACCACGAGCTGTTTCCGGCTAAGTGGAAGCCTGCACAACACAACGTTGCTACAGATGCTGCTCAGTGGAAAGCATACGGCAATGCAGCAATGAAGAAAAAGAACTACCAGAAGGCAAACTACTCCTACGGCAAAGGTCTCTCTGCACCTGGATTGAACGAAGATCTCAAGAGCGACTTGCACCGGAACAAAGCTCTTGACGAACTGCTCCTGGGCTTGTATGATGCGGCCAACACTGATGCTCTGGCTTCTCTTGACGCTGAATCCGGCGACAAATCCAAGGAGCTGGCCACCAAAGCCTTCTACCGCGCCGGTCGTGCTCAGTACGAGTTTACAGATTACCAGGCAGCCAAGACTATGTTCGATCGATGCTTGCAGTTGTCACCCCACCACCCGGATGGGCTGAGAGAGCTCAAACGTACCGTCTGTCGCATCACCGAAGAACAAAGTGGACGTTTTGACTTCAAAGCCATGTCAAAGAACATCACATCCACCAAGTCCTTCAGAGCCGAACAGGCCACTTATGTCCGGCGCACGGAAATCAGGCAAACTGAAGACCGTGACAAAGGCCTGTTTGCCACACAACCCATCGCTTGCGGCTACATTGTACTGTGTGAGAAGGCGTTCATCGCCGAAGAGCCACCTTGGCTCAAGCCGCAGAAGATGCAAAACTTCATCGTCAGTCCTTCTTCCAAGCACGTCTTCTCGAGCGGCCATGCTGAGACCTGGTTTGCCGCCGTTCAGAAAGTCTTCAATAACCCCTCGCTGGCCAGCCGCCTACTTGACCTCTCCGCCCACTCCGACTTCAACAGCCGCCCGTCCTGCCAGCAAGCCACACCTGTATCCATGGTTGATGGCTCGCCTATCATCGACGTCTTCCATATCCTCAACGTGCTCGAAACCAATGGTCTCGGCTTCATGGACCGTCCAGATCAATTCCAAGCCTATCCAAACATCCCATGCCCTCAGCTCGGTGCCCACTTCGACTGCCTCGGTATTTGGCCAGTTGCTTCTCGTGCCAATCACTCCTGTCTCTCGAATGCCGAGTACAGCTTCCTCGGCGACTTCATGCTCGTTCGTGCCAACAAGGACATCCCCAAGGGCGAGGAGATCACGTTATCCTACGTTTCAACTACAGGAAAGTTCGAGCAGCAGAAGATGAAACTGCGAAACTGGGGTTTCAAGTGCAAGTGTAACTTATGCTGCGCTGAGACCGCGTGGGACGGTACGCGCTCAGATCTGTTGACCGGCGCAGACGGGTATGAGGAGGCGGAACCACCTGTCGCCGTCCCTAGCAAAGGTATCTTGGATCTTGACAGACGGACTGAGCCCGCTGTTCAGCTGATCAACGTGGTGAAACTGTACGTGGATCAGATCCAAGACACGTATCCTAAGGCCTTGTTCTCTGGTCTTCCAAACATCGGACCCGCGAAACGTCATGCCTGGTTGATGAGAGCGTATGCCCTTGGCGGAGGTATGTCCTTCACCTCATCTCCCATGGCCTCAAGAAACACTGCGGCCATGTACGCTCAAACCGTCATCGTCGACCATGGCTTCAAGCCTATCATTGAAGTCGTCGGCAAGAAGGTTTCTTTTGACAGAGAGAACATCATCATGACTACAGACTTGGTTGACGCGTTCATCTATCTTGGGCTTTACTATGAGACGAAGGAAAATATGATTTTGTTGAAGTGTATGACAGACTTGGGTAAGCAGAGTTATGTCACTCTGAATGGTTCTGATGTCGGCTTTGAGGTGCTATATCAGTGAAGGAGCTTCTAGGCACAACTTCATGGCTTCAATAGAGTCGTGCAAGGGAAAGATAATCTAGCATAGGTAGTACACAATCAGCGCTTTGAATACTATCACTCCCACCACCCTCTCGAATCTGGCTGCTCTGTCCAACTCTCTCTGCCTCACTCTGTCACTTGGTGTCCCCAGTCTGTCCTAGAGTAGAGCAACAGAGAAAATGTTCTTTCTGTCAATCAGGAGTTTTCTGTGTGTCTTCTAGCCACATCTTATCACTACCAGAATTAAACCCCTGCGATTTACAACTCAAACCCCCTGAGTCGATGTGCCTGCTGCGAAAAAACACTTTCCCAATACTTTTCCAGCCTTCTCGACATAAAGCGGTATCGCTCTACTCAATAAGTCGCAGGTTAGTAACCCTGAGTCGCTTCCTTGCTCCCGACTCTAGATAGTAACATCAGACTTTCACATGAGACATGTGGATTATGGATAACGGAGAGCAATATCCTCATTAGTGGTTCGCAGACCTGATCTCCTTCTCTAGCAGCAGACAAGAGCGCAAGACAAACGCTTGTCGCACAACACCAGCTCCAGGATTCTTTGCCGACCATGAAGTTACCTGCCGAGGGCGAGCTACCTTCCGAAACGGTGTTGTTGATGTACGTCGTGTTATAGGAGTTATTGACTAATATACTCCTTTCCAGCTGATAATCAGGTCCGTGAACCTCACACAAAGACCATGTTTCCAAGTCTAGTGTATCATGGCGCGTAAGAAAACCTCGTGATTCATGGACCTGATTGCTCTGTTTCCTGTTCCTGAGGAAGATAATCGGTGGCTTTATGTATGGATGTAGCAGCAGCTGCAATGGTTCCAGCAGAGCCCGTTTGTTTCGTGATCATTGAAGCTGAAGCGTGAGTGTGAGATTTTATTGAAGTCTGCAAGCAGGAGTCAAGGGGCACGAGTTTGTAGTATTCGAGAATGAAATTCGCGTAACTGTTCAAACGTGGCAGCTTCTCTACCGATATTATCTCCATGATTGTGTCAAGGGGCAAAGATCTCATAACAATGCCACCTTCTGATCGATTATACCTTCTATCCAACTGATTCAAGATCTCCAAATCTGGGGCACAACACCAGCAGTAGCAGAGGCACTGGCACTAGCAGTAGAAGTAGGAGGCAAAGCCACAAACGACTCAGTATGAGTAGCATTAGCCGTACCATACGAAGTCAAATTCGCAGTAACCATCTCAGTGCCATCAGCAATATTCCAATGGTTGAGAGTGCGGTTGAACAAAGCAAGTGCAGCTTGAGGTTGATAGTAAGGAACTTCGTGTCCGGCCTCGTAGATACGGAGGAAGCTGAGGTTGCCATATTGACGTACTTCGCCGTACTCGGTGCCGTCGACGGTGAAGGGTTCGTAGCCGGCTGCGGCGAATTCTTTACTGTGGGTGTAATTCAAGGCGAGGGAAATAGCTTGGCCACCAAACCAGTTGCAGATGTAATCGGCGTCACTATTTATATGTTAGAAGGAGGCATGATGGTCAAGATTGCAAGAGATACTACTGACCCGTAAAACAAGCTGACGC
Source organism: Aureobasidium sp. EXF-8845 (assembly GCA_024195465.1). Classification (NCBI taxonomy): domain Eukaryota; kingdom Fungi; phylum Ascomycota; class Dothideomycetes; order Dothideales; family Saccotheciaceae; genus Aureobasidium; species Aureobasidium sp. EXF-8845. Next base: position 5,173 of record SWBH01000373.1, on the reverse strand, counting down.
GGAGACCTTGGGCGAGAAGTCCTTCAAGATCCTTCAGGAAACTGTTGTATACAAAATCTCCCGTGGCCTGGAAGGCATAGTAGATATCATCGTTGGACTCGGTGTAGTTGACGCTAACACCGAGAGCATTCTGGACTTCGGCCATGTTGAGGAAATCAGGGAAGTACTCAGGAGGAGTAGGATCATCTCTAGGGTGTCTGATGTCATAGGTACCACGGCCAGAGTAGCTGTAGTAAGGACCTTCGACATTGTCTCTGCACATATCTTGTGCTTCGGAGCAGATAGTCTGGGTAGCGAGATTGTCTTGGCCGGTCTCTCTGGCTTGACGGCAGCTGTCGACTAGATCGAGACATCCGCCGCGCATGTTCAGGGCGAACTTCATGTAGTTATAGACAGTGTCGTTGACAGCCTTGATACCGTATGTATTGTTGACAGCGAATTCAGGGTAGTGAGGAGCCTGAATAGCCTCGTCAATGATACCATTCCCGATCCCAAGAGTGTTGAAATCCAGCTTGACACCAGGAATGGTTCCATTGGAGATCAGCTTGTTCTGATCGTTGAAGTAGTTGAAGAAAGAAGGTCCTGTGATTATGCCATGTCAGCGAGTGATTCCAATGTATGATAGCTCAACACAAACCGTAGTGACCGCCATAAGATTCAGTCCAGAGGTTGAATTCTTTGTTACTGCCAATCTCGCAATCGAGTTGGGGTAGAGCGCTGAGGAAACCTTGCAGGACGTGCCAGGCAGCCACGGCAGCAAGATCCGTAGTATCAATCTCTGTGGCGTTGATGACGGGGTAAGTACCAGTAGCATTGGCCTCTGTCGCGTTGAGGAATGATCCAGTCACCGGGTTGAAAGAGCCCTCTTCTTCCTCCTGGTAACTGAAACCAACTCCAAAGGGTTGAGACAGGAACAACATGTTGGAAACCTCATTCCAACTGTAAGGGTTGACTTGTGTCGTGAGATTGGCGGTGACGTTGCAAGGACCAAGTTCTGATGGTGTCAGCGGGGCTGAGGAATGGACGCGAATGCAGCAGCGCTGAACATCAAAGTTGACTTTGGGAGAAAGAGAAGGATAAGTGCTTACCTTGGAACAATCCAATCAAAGAGTCACTTCCTGGACCTCCATTGAGCCAGAGCGTGATGGGATCATTTGCAGGATCATTTCTCGACTCAAAGAACCAGAAGAAGGTGTGCATGTCCGGAGCAAGGTCGATGTATCCAGAGTACGAGTTCACACCAGGAGTGGTCTCACAGATACCAGCCTTGCCAGGCTCCTTGTAGCGGATAGTCACATTGGTGGGAGTCTGTCATCAGAGTCAGTCGTGATCAACTGAAACTCTCGATGCACACTCACGGTAATGGTCTTGAGATCAGTGGCATTGGCAGGGAAGTACTGTCTCTTGTCAAGGACTGGAACAAGAGCAGACACTCCCGAAGTCGAAAGCAAAGCAGCAGCGCTGCTCAGCATCATAGTCACTCCGATCATCTTGTTGGTGGTAGGAGAAAGAAGAAGAGTACGCACGCAAACAGATGACTCCAATGTCCTCATTTATACTTTAATCCTCCATACCTTGCAAGCTGCCGACAGATTTCCTTTCATGCCGAACAGTGACCTAGTCCGCATGATAGACACAAGATGATTGGTAGTGATGGACATGAAGTGTTTGCAGCTAAACTCCAACAAGCAGCTCGTAGGTCGCTAGGCAGAAAGATGCAATAGCAGCTAACTCATCTACTGGGACCTGATGACGTCTCGTCGCATTGATAAGAGATAGAGATCAGACCAAGACCGTGTTTCTCAGTCGATCCCGAGGCTTGTTCGAGCTTGACTTTGCAAGCTATATCGCCGTCGTTATCAGAATGCTCCTTCGCGCACGTTGCTTGCCCTGTCACATCTTCTCGCGGTGACTACTATACAAATGCCGTACTCGTGTGATCTCAGTAGCTCATGTACGACTTTTGAGCGGCATACAGCAGCGCATCGATCCTGATTCGAAGGACAAAAAGGTGGTTGGTGACGAGCTGCCTCTTTTGGATAGTTGTTGACGATCGTTCCGAGTGGGATGAGCCCTCAAAACACACGCGGAGTTTCTCCGGGTCTAAAGACGAATTTCAAGCAAACAGGTTCGGGTTGGTCGACTCGAACAAGACTTTTGTTAATTGCGCGGACGAGTCCATGGGCTCTGAATGCATGACCGTAGACCTCAAACAGACACTCAACGATATGTTGATTCGAATGCGTTCTGTGAGGTAGTCCTCAGACGGCTATGTTCAGATGCGATACCGATGAAGAGCGCATACGAACGCTGTCAGTGGTGCACGGGAAGTCGCTTCCATCAAAGCGAGGATCCATCTTGGAAATGCCTCGAGGGATCTTCTGTCGGTACAGGGTGATATGCTGCCCCGCGATGGCGACACAGACGGTCGTTGTTCATCCCAGGCAGCGACTCGGACATTCGTCCGATAGCCGTTCCTTCGTCACATAGCATGGTACTACTCGGAGTAGGACAGAGGTCGTTGTTGCCTATTCTTTATACTCAGTGATGACAGCATAGCCCAGGCAGTGACTCGTGCAGACTCGACGATCAAGGACGTATCTTTTCTACAGGCTAAATACAATGTAGAGGTATATGGCTTGGCTCATCGTGACATCGATACATGAGAGTACGTCGAGTCTTACTGCATCTGATACACGATACTCCGTTTCACTACATTAGTACGACGATACTGGATTCTGCATACATCGCTTCAACCTTCATCTCTAGCATCTCGAGGAAGCAATGAGTGGATCTAAAGGATACAAGAAATTGCCGTGAAACCAGTCCGACATGAAGACCATCCTCAATCCAGACAGCAATATCCTCAATCCCTTCACGGCTGTATTCACTTTGGTATGCACCTGGTCGTCTTCGAACACCACTGTGGATGATACGATTGGCCATATCGTTGCCGTAGTCATCGCGTCTCGTTATCCCCATACTAAGCTATACGAGCTCTGGGATGCCTTCTTCACATCCGTCGTCACCTATCCAGAGTCGCATTCTACCCTTCTGATCATTACCAACACTCTGGCAGCTCAACCACCTACCCATGTCCGTCTCAGCTATACCGCGAAGATCCGCCTTAGCACTTACCAGTAGCCAGACGGCAAGCTATGCTGGTCATTACTCCCGCTTTATCACGATTTGTGGCGCGACACACACGATATCCTAGAAGCCTCGCGTGATTGGGATGGTGTGCGTTCCTGCAAGGCCCAGGACTTGGATTGTCCCGTTGCTGCAAAATTCCTCCGCTTCTGCGAGTATTCTGCTGCTGCGTTGAAGGCTGCAAAGCAGGACAGAGGGCACAATTTACTTTCCTTGTGGGTATTCTACGCTTGTCGCAATGTGCTTGAATGTAAGGAGCCTGAATTTCGTCAGTCAAAACCGCATAGGCTCTCGTCTGAACAGCTATGGGCCTCGGATGTTCGCGTTGCAGCCGTTTGGCTTCGAGATGGTGCTCGCCCGTTGTGGGAGACCGATGCCGACTTTTTACGTGAACACTGGGCCTTAGCGTTAGACGAGGAGACACATTTATGGCCTTGCGACCAAGGTTTGACGAGAGAAAGGTGGCTGTTGTGGGAAGATAGAATGCGCGCTCTTGCTGCAGATGGGAAACATATTGGGGAGTCTACGATAACGATCATGCTCGAAGCCGCTGATGTTGTGAAGGAGCTTTTACAGTCGGGCTAGACTCATCACAAGCTGTCGAAGATGACGCATATCCACAGAGGGATTGCATGCGGCAATGCAATGCAGGCACGACCACCTCAATCAATTGTTTCATCTACTCAAAATACCGTGCGCTGTTCTTGCGATCGCGGTCTTGTATGCACGCACAAGGCGCTCAACTCCCACGTTCCTCCAGATCCATCCGATCTTTGCGCTGAGACACAAGATAACCTTGTCATCAACTGCTTTGCTCACCCATCTTGATTATCAACAACCCTACGCGAGAAATGCAAATAGGCACCTCGGATCCTCACAAACTCCCAAGCTTAAATCTCGTATGTTTTTGTAACGCTCGTCTGAAGACCCGTAAACAGTCGGAAACCGGCGTTGCAGGTGAAACTCTGCAAACGAGACGAGCGCATGAACGATGTAGCATACAGGAGATGAAGCGCTTGTGGTAATGCCGTCGGAAACAGGCGCTTCTCCGCGATTATAGAGAACAATTGAACAAGCGCTGCAGAATCCTTGATGCAGCCCTCTCCATCAGCGATGCGTGCGAGCGATCAGCATGAACCGTGGGCTCTAAATGGTGTGGGAGATTTCCGAGACAATGTCCGCTTTGACCCTCCAGTATGCGGTTCGGGCAGTTGCGGCTGTCCGTTGGGTAAAGTCATGTCCGTCACAGGAAAAGAACACTTGAATCAGTGAGAATACGGTTTGCAAGGATTGTGAGATCGAAAGGAGCCGGTGATATGACTCTCCATGTCATTTACAGCATACACGGTGGCAAATAGTTCTATTCTCTGCTGTCTGTAAACGAGGCTTGTACTTGTATACGACTCGTGGCAATCGATTCTCGCCATGAACAGCCCCCAGAGCAAGATCTTGCTTGTAAAGCGGCTTTCTCTCGGCCCACGATCTAAACCCGCCGGTAGGCGCTTAAGCTGGGATTGCGAAAGCGAAAGATTAAACTCCAGACTTTCGTATTCAGTGGCTGCCACGAGCTCCACCGCACTTGATCGGGAAATTTGACGCCCGGAGAAGGGATCAGACGAACCATAAAACCAGGAGAAAAAGAGGGTTTTGATAGCAGAACGGTCGGCTTGAATATGCAGGCACCAAAACGTAAAAGAAGAATAGAGGCGTGAGTATAAATATTGGCAGGTTGGAGAGAAAGAGGAAGGTGTTTCAGTGTCGGCTCCCCACAGATACTGTGTACCGAGTGCATGATTTCTCTACAGCAGAGCAGCGGACGGCCGTAGTAGTGAAGACGGGACGTCTTCTGTCTTTTGCAATGCGACAAAGGGGGGGAGCCGGATGCATGTATAAGCAGGGAGTGAGTTACGTGTCTGGACTTGGATGTCGTATATGAAGCGCCACGCCGAAGCAGAAAGTCGCGACGGACCTACGCCTCTCATCTACGTCGCCATATATACTTAGCCCTGCCGGTGCCATGGAT